>PVIU01021290.1:0-31921 GCA_004026605.1 Ondatra zibethicus
AAAAAAAAAAGAGTTAATATGAAAAAAAAAGAGTTTGCTGCACAAACATAAGATTCTAGGATGTCCCAGAACTCATGTTTTAAAAAAGAACCTGGTTGGTGCCGGGCAGTGGTGGCACACACCTTTAATCCCAGCACTCAGAAGGCAGAGGCAGGCAGAATTCTGAGAGTTCGAGCCCAGTCTGGTTTACAAGAGCTAGTTCCAGGATAGGCTTCAACGTTTACAGAGAAACCCTGTCTCAAAAAACAAAAACAAATACAAACAAACAAACAAACAAAAAAGAACCTGGCATGGTGACACATGCTTGCAATTCTAGGTGATGGGGAGATAGAGACAGGCAGATCTCTAGGACTTGCTAGCTGACCAGCCTCGCCTACTTGAGGAGAGAGAGATTTACAGACGTATGAACTTGGACATACATAAAGAAAGAAATGATCATAAATGATTATAATCCCTAAAACTTAGCACTTAGAAGGTATATACCAAATAAATAATTGCTGAGGAATTGCTAAATCAATAGAGAAAAAACAAAATTATAGTAGATGATGCAAGAATGCTATATAATTCATTGTAGATAGAAATATACTTTTTATATACCAATTAAAATTTTAATGAAAATAAACCTTTGAGTTTTAAAAATAACATCATTTGAGAAGAAAAGGTTAATGAGAAACCTTTTGTCTTAGACAAGAGAATTCAGACATTATCTCTGTTCCATGTTTTATAAATTCCTAAACTACTAAATTTAAAAAGAAAAATTAAAAAACACTAGATTACTCTAATCCATCTCCCATCTCAATTTATTCTGGCTTCCTATGCCATTAAGACCCTAAACACAGAAGTTGGAGAGATGGCTAAATGATTAAGAACACTTGCTATTCTTGCAAAGGATCTGAGTTCAGTTCCTAGCACATACATCAGGCAGCACACAACCACCTGTAACTTCAGATGCAGAGGATGCAATGCCCTCTTCTGACCTCAGTGTTCACATATAGACATATATGTATTTACACACACACACACACAGACACATACACACAACTTTAGCATTTTTTCTCATCTTTATAAAAGACCCTAAACACAATCTTTAGCAAACTTAACTTGGAAGATTCCTATATGGGCATCCCCACAAACCATCTTTCTATGAACAATACTTTCCAGTTTCCAAATCATTACCTTATCTGAACTGCCCCCCGCAAAAAAATAAAGAGAATAAAAGTTCATGAACAAGACAAATGAGATTTATGTATCTCCATGAAGATAAGGCTCCTCGAGCACACATGTGAAAAATAATAGTGCTGGGATCAAAACCTCATAATACGGCACTCGCCTGCCAAGTTCTTCCCACCACCTGCCCTCCCCCCGTCTCTCACGCTGTAGAGCACCAGGCAGCACTAACCAATCTCTGAGCAAGTTCGAGGGGCTCATCAAAGATTTAAGGGGGGCATGAAACACAGCAACAAGACTCTATTGCCAACAAGGCTTAGTTTCTAGAAAAGTCACGGAAACTCAGCATTGCAGCATCAGTCTAAAGCCAACTTTTCAACATCTTTGCTTGTGCATTCATCTTCCAGGCCAGGACAATACTGACAAAGCAGACCTTCCCTGTGTTTACATGCCAAAGTGAAAGTCTAGCTAGCAAGTACACAATTTGTCAAACGACAGGATCTTGCAGGGCTAGAGAAACTACAGAAACTTGGAAATACTCAATGGTTCCACAGAAAATGTTAAAACAGAAAACAAAATTTAGACTGGACCTCAAAATAAGCAAATCATTTATAAGCAAATTACTTATGGAGCATGCAGCCTTGTTAGAATATATTCAAATATATGCAAATACAGTGAATAAAAAAACAACTTAAAGTCCCTCAGTTCCACCACTGGGTCATTGGAGTTCCAGCGAATATCACTGGACAGTTATCTAGACATATTTACTAAGTTGTGTTATTTTGAAAAAAGTTGAACAGAATTGAATTGAAATACCTTAGACTAGCTGGGCAGTGGTGGCACACGCCTTTAATCCCAGCACTCGGGAGGCAGAGGCAGGTGGATCTCTGTGAGTTCGAGACCAGCCTGGTCTACAAGAGCTAGTTCCAGGACAGGCTCCAAAGCCACAGAGAAACCCTGTCTCGAAAAACCAAAAAAAAAAAAAAACCAAAAACAAAAACTTATCTCTGGTTCAAGTTAGAAAGGCCTGGATAACACCTCAAGATACCAGTTCCCATATTCCACCTTTGGGTATTTTGATTTAATTGCTCTAGAAGTCCTTAAGGTCTGCCCACGGTCCCAAATGTCCCAAATTACTGCTGAACAAGTCTCCCAAAACATCAGTTATAAGGACACACACTGGGGTTTCGAGCCCAGTTGCTGAGTTCAGAGAAACTCTGGGATGCCTGGGAATATTGGGCACATTCATGGCCTGGTAATCCTTGTCGGCAAAGAGCCAACCGGTTCACATGCTGCACAGCTTTCAGCAGACCAGGCACATAAAGAGTGTACTGTGTCTGTATGGCAGACAAGTCCACACTGGTGTGAGCTAGTACATACTAGCATGTGTGACCGTCCATGTTTAGGCAGGGCTTGCTTTGGCCTGTCAGTTTGAGATGATGGAAAACACCTGAAGGTGCATCTTCCCTTCAAGGGAAGTTGAGATGGGTGCCTGAGTGAAAGCCAAATTGATAGGTGGGAGGCACCCTGTCCTCATTAATGCATCTGCTTGAAATGCATGCTCTAATGTGGAAAATGTGGGACTAAATTTCCTATAGGAGATACGGATCCAAATGGCTTCCATTTCCAGAAGTGACTGTGTGAGAAGGGAAGAAAGTATTGCAGAAAGGCTAGGGAGGAGGGAGAAGGGCGAGACTTCTTTGGATGACGCCTCTGCTTTGCTCTTGGATAGGAAGACTGTTGATCCAAAGATTCTGGAAAGACCTTCTCAACGCGTCTTAGTTCTGAGGTTTATTAAAGCAACATAATCTAGAAGAATCGGAAACAGAGGTGGGGGTTCTGCGTGTCAGCTTTCCACTCCCACCTCAGGGACACTGCCACCTTTCTGACTACAAGACCAGAGCAGGCAATGTAACCTAGAAGATGGAAGGAGATGTACCTGCCAGGGAGATGATCCTGGGCCCAGATCTGTCCTCAGCTAGCTGGGATACTCCTCCTGATTACATCTTTCTCATTCAAAGACAGCGCAGATCCCAGAGATGCTTAAAGTAACCTATTGGCCTTCATCCTGCTCCACTTTGGATGCGGAACCATGGAAAAACCAGACCAGAAAGGAAATTTTCAGAGGGTAAATCTATTTCTCCATGAGGCAGAATTGTTTCCATTAAAAGGTGGGCATGAAGAGCTGGAGAGATAGCTCATATGGTGAAATATTTACCCACAAGCATGAGAACCTGTGTTCAGTCTCTTGAAACCTACGTAAAAACTCCAGCTGAAAGCACATACTTGTAATCCTGCAATACAGGGCCAGAGACAGGAGGATCTCTGGAACCCAGGGCCAACCAGCCTATCTAACTCAGTGAGCACTGGGCCAATGAAGGATCCTGTCTCATAAAACAAGGAGAATGATACCTAAGGCTGACTTCTGGTCTCCATACACATGTGCACACCTGCCCATGTGTGCTCTCTCTCTCTCTCTCTCTCTCTCACACACACACACACACACACACAGATGGGAATGAAGAAGAAGCCCCCCCTTCAGAGCTTCACACACATAGTGTCCTCCTCCCACAAGTCTGCATCAACTGCCAGACTCAGCGTAACAAAAGCTGCTCCCCAGTACAGTCGGTAACATCTCCTACAAGTGTAAGAGGCAACATAATGAAGCCCTTCACAGCCCTTAGAATGCTTTCAGGCACATGTCTCTTAGAACAGGAAAATTCAAGAACATTCTTATTTCCACGCAGAGAACACTGAAGCTGAAGGGCAGGAAGCACTTAAAAGTAAAGACAGAACCTAACCCGGGTCTATCAACTCAAAACGCCCTAGGCTCTCTGCATAACAAAGCTAAACAGACATCCAATACCTAGAAATTAAACCACATCTGAGACCCAGGTGAGTGTTTCTCCAAGCACAGGTTTCAAACTTGTCCCTTAGCCTGACATCGGCACCTCCTGGTCACCCACTGAAACATGGAATTTGACTCCAAAAGTAAGCAAGTCCACATGTGGAGGGGGTGATGGGAGAATTGTCCCCCCAGTGATTCGGAGCACAGGATGGAGAACCAGATGTTAACAACGTTTAAGAGCATTAGTTGTGTTTTCTTGAACAATTCATTTCACTTCTCTATGACTTAAAATCCTTTCCCATAAGATAGGAATAATGCCTTACAGAGTTGTGGGGACTCAATCAAATAACAGGCAAATCTCTGAATGTGGAGGATGGTCAGATCAAGGATTCAAGTGTTAGAATTTTTTGTTTCATTTTACACACACACACACACACACACACACACACACACACACCCCAAAGGCCACTAGCTGATGAACCATTACTCCCATCTTCTCTATTGCTGATAACATCCTCAAGATGACCTTCCTCTATTGTTTTGTCCAAATCTTAAAAATAAGCCTGAGGAAGTGATACGGAGTTCACTGGGAACTCACGCTATAAACTGAGTGCATTTTTCCATGTCACTTCTAATCTTCTGTGAAACCCTGAACAAGTCAGTCCCCTGCTATCAATTTTTGAAATTTGTTCAATGAGAGGGTCAGAAGAGATGGCAATTGCAAAGACCCTTTTCCGGACTCCAGTTGCCGCTAGGAAGGATGCGGAAAGCTGAATGGTTAAAATGGTGCTAAAGCCGCCACTGGTTTAAGCACTCCCAACTCTCCTCAAATGGTTGGCCTGAGTGTGTCTGCCACTCTGAGAGAACTCTCTTACTTGGATGGGCCTCTTGAACCCCAGCCAGGACTCTGGGTCCCAACTGGAAACAGCCCCAAGTCCTCTGATAACAAAAGGAAAAGCTCCTAGCACCGGGGAGTCTGTGAGTCTGGGAAGCGATTGCTCCTCGGCACCCACTGCAAACCCTCCAGGCAGCTGGCCTTCCCGCCCAACCACCCAAGCCCAAAGGTCAAGCCACCCCTGGTCCACAGACCTCACCCACAGTTGACCTTCCCACAATTAAATCACAAAAGGTGCTAGGTCGTGTTCTCACCAAAACTCAGGCCCTTCAAACACCACCACTCAATGCCTGAAAACACAGCTCCTGGCCCTCCTCGCTCCGGCAGGCCAACTCTGCGATCGGCCTGTCTTGCCTGCCAACATTTCCAACTCTGCTAAAGCTGTTTATTGTACCTTGCAGCTGCTATGGAGTCATGTACTTCGCTTCGGCCTTCTTTGGTTATTGGCGCCTCTTCTTCCCTCCCTGACACAAATCCAGACCCCAAAACGTGAGATCTGCCTTGGTCCTGACTCTGTAGAGCCCGGCTCCCGCCCTTCCTCCTTGATTCAAACTGTCCACTGCCGCTTTTAAAACTTTTCCTGACACATCAAGAGAAGTACACTCAGAGCTTTCGTTTTTGAAAAAGAAAATGAAGAGAGAGTCAAAAAAGAAAAAAAAATAGAGCCACATCACTTACTTCCATCCAGGGACGCCAGTTTTGAAAAGAAGAAAACGGTTATAATCCAATGTGTTCCCCCAACTCCAAAAGAAGAATTTGTTGTGAACCACTTCTTTTTCCACTTTGCCGGTGAAGGAGCCCCCGTGGTAGGCATACATCCACAGGCTGATGCAAGATGCCTTTGAGAGAAACCTCACATTCTGAGGATTCCTGGGCCTGCGCCAAGGATCCCAGCATCCAATATATTGCACATTTGCTTTCAATTAGGAAGGGGGCTGGGGAGGGAGAAGGCAAGTCACCAATCAGAGCTGTTTTCTGTTTAGAGACTATTTCTTTTGACCCAAGGGACCACGAGCAAAGCTATAATTTACAGCAAAACCCATTCATAGAAGAAAAATATGTATAACCATAGGACAGACTTAAAGACGCGGCTCCCTCCTGCCCTCGCCCTCCTCGCGCCTCCCCGTGCCTTTCCTCCATCTAAGACTTGGTCCCATCATAGGCTAGTCACCCCACCACCATCTCATTTTTCTTACTGGAGCTGAAGCTATAAGAACAACTTCAGGCTTGGACTCTCTTCCTTTTCACGTTTCCTGGACAGTTGAGTCACAGACATGGAGCTGATCTTTCGTGTTTTGGCCATGAGAACTCAGAGCTGAGAAGGTTTGATTTAATCCCCCCCCCACTTCCTACTCTACTAAAAAAAAAAAAGAAAAAGAAAAGAAAAAGAGAGAGAGAAAGAAAGAAGAAAAACAGAAGAACCTGGATGGTTCTAGCGTCCAGGATTTCTCCTTTTTAAAAAATTCAATCCTCAACTGGCTACTGCTGAGATTCCTGCTGTTAAATGAAAACACAAAGATTTACAAACTTTCCAAATATTTTGTAATTTTTTTCTCTTCTCACCCAGTCCCTCCCTGCCCCACCAATCTCCTTTCTGTGGCCAGAGTGCAAGAGATGTCATGTGAAATGCCATGTAGATGACAGGGGAGGGACACTTGCTGGGCTCTCCAAACGATAACTAATAGGCTTGTCCATCCACCCAGGTTCTGGCCTTAACGCTTCAGAGTCTGGATCCCTCTTGATAGATCATAGGACCTAAGGGTCTTGATTTTCTGTGTGTATGGTGGCCACTGGGTGAGCAGAGCTGTGGAGGGAGGCAGATGGTCACAGGTAAGTTCAGAAGACTTAGCCTCCCTTTGAGAGCTAGCCTCTTCACGGTGATACCTCTTCCCATGGGTTTCTCCTGAGTGATTGCCAACTCTTCCCTGCCCTCATTTGAGTAGACAGGTGGGGCTCCTGGGGAAAGGGTATGGGAGACCTCAGTAAGTGTGGGGCTTGGCTGGTGACACACAGAAAGCCCCAGTTGGGCTGTATGAAATGAAGATTTATACTGTCTGGGGTGAGTCACTCAAGGGTCATAAGCTCAGCACGGGCCCGAGAGTCAAAAAGCAGCTGTGAAAGCCATGTTCCACAGTGGGAGAGGACACAAAAAATGAGAAGGTTGTGCCAAGGCCAACCACACAGACAATGATAGACAGAAAATACAACTGGGGAGAAGAAAATGAGAATCAAGGTTATTTTACAAAGATAAGGGCAGAACAGAGATGCATCTCTTGAGAGGACCGTTCAAACGGTATAGAGCATATGACATCAGGTGTGAGGGTGACTGAGGCCCAGACATTTAGCTCAGTTTGATAAATACTTATAAAAACCATTGGTCAGACACTTCACTGGGTGCTTGCCAGAGACATCCATGAACATCTGGCTGAAGGAAGACACATGCTTAGAATCGGCCTCCCCATGTCTATGAACCAGGTTTGGTGGGGTTACAAGTTAAAGCTGAGAAGCCATGGAATAGCTTTGCAAAGACTGAACCTAATAAAAGACAGGTATCTGTGGATGTGCGTCCTCAAACGTCAACATCTCTATAACGCTGCTCCACAGGGCAGACTGTTCGCTTATGGGTGTCTATAATTACTCTTATGCCAGCATTGTTGACTTCAAAACCCAAAAACCCTGGCTGTGCCTGAGGATGGATGAACAGCCCCATCAGGAGTTTATTTGTGTGCAGAGCAAGGAGACTTCTGGGGGAATGTGAAGAATAGAGAGAACCATGAGGCTTTGAAAGGTACAAGTCCAAGAGCTGGAGAAATGGGCCAATAGGCAAAGTGCTTTCCACACAAGTATGAAGAGTGAGTTTACATCCCTATGTCCACATTAATACTACTACTAAAAATAATAACAATAAAAACCTGCAACTGCCTATAATCATTTGCAGTGAGGCTGGTGGATACAGAAGGATCCCTGGGGCTTAGTGGCAAGCCAGTCTAGCAAAATCAGCAAGCCCTGGTTTTAGTGAGAGACTATATCTCGGGAGGAACAAAGTAAAAAGTTATTGAGAAAGAAACTAGACATCAACCTCTGGCTTCCATACCCGGTAGCCTACACACACACACACACACACACACACACACAGACATTCACACACACCCATGCACATGCATGAACACACACACACACACGCACACAATGAGGAAATGTAAGTCCAACTAAATTTTGCCAAAGGTAAGGAATAGCTTAGAGAAAAAATGCTGCATTTGTCATTCAAACCATTACATCACCCCAAATTCCCTATTGTTCTGGTTAATTTAAGCCACATCTCAGGTCTAATTATGAACTCTAAGAAATAGATACTATCAAAACAAGAGCAAGGAAAAGCTAAAAGTAGTATTTCAGTAAAATACTTAAGTGCCACTTACAACATTAGGAGGAATTGGTTTTGAGAGTTTTTTTTTTAATGAGTGTTTTGCCTGCATGTATGCCTAAGAACCAGATATGTGCCTAGGACCCTGTGGCATCAGAAGATGATGCTTGATCCCCTGGAACTGGGAGCCACCATGTGGGTGCTGGGATTTAACCTGAGCCCTCTGGAAGAGCAGCCAGTGCTCTAAGCCACCGAACCAGCTCTCCAGTCCCAGAAGAATCATACTTGAGCCTCAGTTTCCCAGGCCCTCTCTGGTGGAGCCAGGAGGGCTGGGCCCCTTTGTCATTTGGAGAGTCACTGTTGGACTGGAAAGAAAAGAGGTAGCAAATGTTACTTAAAATATTAGAGGACCAGCTCATGGAGCACAAAAGAAAATTCCTGAGGACGTTAGAACCGTTTGAGTTTTGAGTAAGACTGGACTCCCTAATGCTGAGGGAACAGATGTGGAGACAGACTGATTTATCACTCTTTTGTGTGCAGATTCTACCCCCTGGTTTGTTTGGCTTGGGAAACATGAGTCATAGTGATCAGAATTATTTTTATTCCATAGAAGGTAATACCTCTTAGTTAGGATTTCTTTTGTATGCTGAAAATGAATTAACTGAGAAGCAACACACAATTCGATTAGTAGGGTCTTACTAAAAAAAGAATCTTTCTATGTGGGATGGTGACAATGCAGTGGTCCAGGTGGGGGCATAATAGTAGAGACCACTTGCCAAAGTATGTGCAAGACCCTGGGTTCAATTCCCAACACCACCACCACCACCACCACCACCACCCCACACACACAGAGCAGTCCCAATTAAGGGAGCATGAAAATGACAAATGACTTTTCAAGAACTTGTCTTAGTCTGCACCCGAGATCTGAGTAAATGCAAGTGCTGAGATGGAAATAACTACCTTTATCTCACCTGGAAGTACATAGGAGCTGGACGCCTCTAGGCACCTTCAGGAAGCAGCTTGCAGGGGTGTGAGAATCTGATGAGATAATGAATTAAGTAAAATAAATTTAATGTATCCTTAAAAGGATATGTGCATTTCCATGGAAATTGTCTGCCAATGACCTAGTCCATGATTTCTCTCTGCCTTCTTGTTTTGCCTTCCACTTTCTGTGTGCATTCATTTCTTCCCCTCCCCCACCAGGCAGCAAACCAGTGTGTATGTGTGTGTGTGTTTCTTTTCATACATATCTAAAGGTGGTAACCCTAAAATAGTACCTTAGTTCTTTATTTTATACCTCTTCTCTCCAAGTAAACATGACAAGATGACTGGAGTATTTGGGGCCCCATTCCAGAACCTAGGGGTGCAGAATTTGCTTTAGTCGGGCGTGCTTCATGTGTTCATCTTCTACATTTGAAGGGTTGTCGGAGGTGATGCATGATGTCCTAGGACTAGGGCTCCAAGAGCCCACACTCACAGGCAAGTCAGTTGTCAGAAAACACTAGACAGGGTAAGCAGACAGCCAAATTATTTCTACAACAATAATTACTAAAGGCTGATTATGCCTAGATTGTAAAAAGCATTATACCACACCAACATGAAAACAGAAAACAGTGCATACAGTTGAGTTGGGTGAGAGGGACCAAAGAAATACTGCTTTTCTGCTCTAAATATCTAAACAGACTGTTTTCCTCCTGGGAGTTTGCTCATGATTATCAAATCTTCACAGGCTTACGAACTATCTGTAGACCCATGTACACCGAAGCATGAATACTGTATTTCTATGTTAAAGTCTTTCAAAGATTAGCCTAGCTCTGAGATTGTTCCCTTTCTAGTACAAGCCTTCACCCTGCATGCTGCTAGATGTTCTTCTCCTTCATGGCGAATGATTGACAATCAAATACCCACAGGGCAGAATCACCTTGAGCAAACCCTTAACTGGTCATAAAATAAAGAGCAATATGAGCAGACAGCTTGCAGGGCTAAGAGGATCTGATGAGAGACAATGAATTAAGTATTATATAAAATACATAACACATAAAATAAAATGTATTAAGTGCTCACAATGTGCCAGGCACCCTTTTAAGAATCTTACATCTATCACTACTTCTGATACACACAAGGATTCATAGGGAAGGGACACTGACATCCTCTGTAACCACAGAAGGAACTGATGTACAGAGATCCCAACTTGCTCAAGTCTATGCCTTGTGGAGCTAGAAGGCATGTATGCATACATTTGTTTTCCTAACAATAAAGTGTGTTCGCACAGTGAATAGAAAAGATTGAAGAACCCTTGGGAAATCATTTTTGACTTTTCAGAGATTAAAGTCATGTCATGCATACGAAAACTCATTTCCTTTCCCAGCCTTTTCCACTCCTGAAACCCATCACTGACCATCTTTTTCCCCAAGCACTTCTACCAGAGAACGAAATGAGAATTAAGAGAGAATTTCAAATGGGGCTATCTGCTGACTGTTTGTAGAGCAGAGTACAGAAGAAGTTGGGGTTAATGGTGAAAACAAGAGTCCTTTTGTCTTTGTTCTAAACAATGCCACATATAGTATATCACAGTTTAAAGAGTGCCTTTGCAGACATGACTTCATCTGATCCTCAGACAGCCCCAATATGTACTCAATGCAGATATTAATATCCTTATGTTACAAATCAGGAGCTCACTTGAAGATTTTGGCTAGCCATCAGCAGTAGCATCTGAGCTTTTGTCCAGTTCTTTTGATGTTGCGTACTACCTCTTTGCAGTTGGTATCAATAGCAAACCTTCCCAGAGCCATTAGACCAGATGGTCACCTGATTCTAGTGGACACATCAGCCTGTTTCCCTGCCTTCTGCTCTTTCTTTCTTCTCCTAATAGTGGTGCAGGAGAACTGTCTGTATTCTGTCAATCTTGTTTTAAATAAACGCTGATTGGCCAGGCAGGAAGTATAGGTGGGACAACCAGACAGGAAGTAAAGGTGGGGCAATGAGAACAGGAGAATGCTGGGAAGGAGGAAGCCCATTCCTCCCAGTCCTGCCCAGACCACAGACCTGCCCCGCTGAAAAAGGTACTGAGCCATGTGGCTAACATAGACAAGAATAATGGGTCAATATACATTATAAGAGCTAATATGAAGCCTGGGCTAATGGGCCATTCAGTTTATAACTTATGGAGACCTCTGTGTGATTTTCTTTGGGACTTGCTGTCTGTGGGAACTGGAGAGGACAGAAACCCCAATAAGCAGGCCCGTCATGTTACATAATAGACCTTCTGAGAAGCAAGACTAGGAGACTTGGAGCCATAATTTGGCTTTGGGTTCCTGCAGAAAATGATGGCTACACAAAGTATTGAGACAGCCTGCTCCGCAGCATTATCCTAAAGATATGACCCTCTTTACGGCTGGAGCACTGTGGAGACAGGAAAGCAGCCTATTTTAAAATGCTCCAGGGAACAACATCTTTCAATAGGTTGGTTGTTTATCAACACTCATGATCTGTTTTATACGTATCTTGATTCTTTCCCTACTGCCATTTGTTTTTTAGGTTTTTTGTTTGGTTGGTTGGTTGGTCTTTTTTTGTTGGTTTTTTTTTTCTTTTTTTGGTTTTTCGAGACAGGGTTTCTCTGTGGCTTTGGGGTCTGTCCTGGAACTAGCTCTTGTAGACCAGGCTGGCCTCGAACTCACAGAGATCCACCTACCTCTGCCTCCCAAGTGCTGGGATTAAAGGCGTGCGCCACCACCGCCCGGCAAAATATTTATTTATTTTTTATGTATACAATATTCTGTCTGTGTGTATGTCTGCAGGTCAGAAGAGGACACCAGACCTCATTACAGATGGTTGTGAGCCACCATGTGGTTGCTGGGAATTGAACTCAGGACCTTTGGAAGAGCGGGCAATGCTCATAACCACTGAGCCATCTCTCCAGCCCCCCTACTGCCATTTGTAACATATCCTGCAATCCAAAAGCAATCACCTCCCAGGACCTCATACATTCATTCATCTGTCACAACAAAATGGAGTTTGAGGAACAGCAGCGTCTTCCCTGCTCTGTCACAGTTTGGAGCAATCATTGTATACACATCCCTAGCCCTCTCTGTGAAGCATGAAGAACACTGGCTGCTTCCCTTCCAGGCTGGGGTTTTTCCAGCCTATGGGGGAGGAGCAACAGTCTGCACTGGTCTGCGTGGTACCCAAGTTTGCATGATCAAATTGCTTTCCCTTTTTTTGAGACTTACTTTTAGAGATTTGCATGATTTTCCTCATCTATGTCCGAAGGGCACTGGGATGCGTGCAGGGATAATATCTGTGATTGTCACCTGAGTGGAGGAGTTTTTAAACAAGTATTAAAATCATATACGCTGTCCTCTACAGCGTCTCAGTTTAGAGACTTTACACCATGTTGTTCTTTGTGTGTCAGTCCATCCCGTTGCCCTGAGTTACACCATAAACACCACCTTCTTGCTTCTAATGTATTATGCACTTCATGGCAGCAAAGAATTTATAGCATCGGTGTCAGTTTTCTGTGTGCAAAGCCAGTGCAGAGTGTTCGGCAGCACTCACTCAAATTCCCTTTCGGCTTCCAGCTCTGTACTTTTAGGAAGGCTCAGATGTTAGACTTACAGATGGAATCGGTGGTCTCCAAGGCCCTTCATGTCCAAGACAGCGAATAGTTGCACAAAAATGCTTTCTTTTGAACCACTGAAGAGATTTGCTGCTGATAAAATAGGAAAAACCAGCAAAGCATCTTGGACCTGTGAGGAATTATGGGAGTGACTTGAGGAGTATAATCTCGGTTGTCAATTTGGCTACATCTGGAATCAACTAAGACAGGAGTAGCCGGGCATCCCTGTGAGCGATTTCTCCTGATTTGAGGTCAGAAGACCCACCCTAAATCTGGGCCACACCTTCTGGTGGCAAGCCACATAAGGACAGGGAGTCAGGAAACTTTTGCTTTTTGCCTGCTTGCCCTCACTTTCGCTGGCAGCTTCATCTGTCCTGTTGTTGAGGCTCTCCTTCACTGTTTCTAGAACCACTTCCTCCAAGTTCCAACACTGATGAAAGACCAACCAAGACATCCAGCCTTGTGGACTGAACAACTAATAGATTCTTAGCCTTTTCAGAGAGAGGCAGCCATTGTTGGACTAGCTGGACTACAGCTGAGGAGTCCCTCTAATTAATCCTCTTTCAACACAGATTCAAGAGGGATGGAGTCAGGAGAAAGTCATCCCATGGGGTGTCAGCAGCATTGGAAAGCTCTGAAAGCTCACATTTTGCTGAGTTGATTGGCAGCCCTCGTTTCTTTAATGGAATGAAGGTTAGATGCAGAGTTAAATTTTCACAAGAACTCTTGGATATGCTTGAGAGATCTAATGGGGATGGACGGTGGACTATGTCCTGAGTCTTCAGACCCATGCTCACTAAAACTGGGGCCCCAGACCCTTGCCTGAAGACTCAGTTCTCCCTCCCACATCTTTTTAGAATCAATCTGAAACAAACTTCAAGACCAAAATCTGATCTTGTCTCAAACTCTAAGTTTCATTGTCATTGCCAAGACCAAGCATGACAGATGCCTGAAGGTCTTCACGGTCTACACCAACATTGTTATCACCCTCAGTCATGCAGGTTGGACTGCCTGGATCTGTGCTTGCATTAGGTAACCTCTACTTCCATGGCCGCAACTGAAGGGATCATGAATAGAAATCTAAACTAAACCGTTCTTTCATTTCTATTTTAGAAAATTAAAAAACAGAGCAGAGAAAACCCTCCCCCACTACTCATTTGAAAGAGGAGAGATCAACCCTAAAGCCAGAAGTAGAAATATTCCTGTATCATGTAGACTGTGGGATCAGCTAGATGAAATAAGACCCCAGAGGGGAGATGAAATAACCTGCAGGAAAATGATACTAATGAGGAGCCTGGCAGTTTTCCAGTTCCGAATCCTAAATCCTCCCCTATACAGAGCTGCCATCCTGGTTCTAGGATCTACACCACACTCTGAGTTCTTATAACACTGATATAATCCCATTTGCTGCTTAAACTGTGACAAATGAATTTATGTAACTTGAAGTTAGATGACTTCCAAGACTCTCTACTGGTGTGTTTCCTAACATTCCAATAAGAATGAAAAGAAGGTATTACTGTTCCAATTAAGGATTGCTAAGAGACTCATGTGACTGTTCCCAGGAACTCTTTAACTACCTGTTGACTCCCTTGCCTAGACTCCTGACTATTTTTCCTTTAAGTCCAAGAGACAGAGTTCTAGCTATTTCTGCATTAGTAAGAATGTAAAAAGAGATTACTTTGAAGTTGAGAGTGCTTGCTACTCACTCAGAAGACCCAAGTTCATTCCCAGAACCCATGTTAGGTGGCTCAGAACCACCTGCAACTCCAGCTCCAAGAGTTCTAATGCCTTCTTCTGACCTCCATGGGCACCAACACATACACAGTACAACACACACACACACACACACACACACACACACAAGTAGAAATAATAAAAAAAATAATATTTTTTAAATTTTAGCCAGGGGGCCAGAGAGACGGCTCAATGGTTAAAAGCACTGGCTGCTCTTCCAGAGGACCCTCGTTTGATTCCCAACACTCACATGGCAGTTCACAACCATCTGTAACTCAAGCTTTAGGTTATTCCGTGCTCTCTTGTTATTACAGTGAACTGGTCGCACAGCTACGGGAAGGCTAACCAGGAAATAATACCTTCAAACAGTAGTTACTACCCTAGATCTGGAAGAACAAAAGTGGACAGATTGGACTAAAGAGCTGAAAGGAGGGGACAGCATTAAACTAGAGCTTGACATCTGAGGAGGTTCCCACATGGTTTCTTCTGGCATCGTGAGCTGGCACTTTGAGGGAGACTGGTTCTCCAAACAGGAAAAAAGCTGGAGCTGGAGCAAGCTGCCACAATAGTGTGAAATGCTACAGCTGGCGAAAGGTGTCACATCTGGAGCAGTGACGTTAATATCAAGGAAGCAACAATGACTTCTTTCTTTTCTTCCCCCTTTTTGGATCTGCCCTCTGCCTCCTCTGGTCACAACCCAAGAGGAAGCCTGTTGCAGAGAGAACCCCTGGGTCTGGTTTGCAAAATCCCAGCTGTGTCATCACAGAACAGAGCACAGAAGGACGACTTTAAAGCCGAGACAACAGGCAAATCACAACCACTCTTTTAGGCCACTTGAATGTACCTTCGCCACCTTTTCCAGCCTTTTCCCTGGACTTTCACCCATATGACCTCCATCCTTGGAGGCCATGCTTTGCTATGCTTGCCAAGCCTTTCAATGATGATCCCTAAAACAATGTTTCAGATACCATGTTGTCTCACATCATATTCATAAGCCATAACCCACCCTGGGGAGCTCTATCTTGCTCCAACTAATCAAAGTATACCAAAGGCCAGTTAATATTTCTAAAGTGTTCACTGCCTCAACCCAGAGAGTAAAGCAGATACTTTCCTAAACAATTGCACGACTCAAGTGTCTCTGACAAAAATTGATTCAAAGACAGAAAAGGAGGATCCTTCCTATAGATCAGGGGGTAATAACTCCCCAGGATGCATAAGTTTCCCCCCATAGAGCCCACATTTGCTCTGGTCCTTCTGTCTTTTATCTATCATTGGCAGGTTTCATCTCTCTTCCCCTCCTCTCCATTCAATGTTGAGAATTCTAATAAGCATCCCCTCTACCCATCTCTAAGTTTCTTTCTTCATAATTTTTTGGTTTTTTTATTAATTTTATTGAGCTATACATTTTTCTCTCCTCCCCTTCCATCCTCTTCCCTCCCCTTCAACCCTCTCCCATGGTCCCCATGCTCCCAATTTACTCAGGAGATCTTGTCTTTTTCTACTTCCCATGTAGATTAGATCCATGTATGTCTTTCTTAGGGTCCTTATTGTTGTCTAGGTTCTCTGGGATTGTGAATTGTAGGCTGGTTTTCTTTGCTTTATGTCTAAAATCCACTTATGAGTGAGTACATATGATAATTGTCTTTCTGTGTCTGGGTTACCTCACTCAATATGATGTTTTCTAGCTCCATCCATTTGCCTGCAAATTTCAAGATGTCATTATTTTTTCTGCTGTGTAGTACTCCATTGTGTAAGTGTACACATTTTCCTTATCCATTCCTTGGTTGAGGGGCATTTAGGTTGTTTCCAGGTTCTGGCTATTACAAATAATGCTGCTATGAACATAGTTGAGCACATGTCCTTGTAGTACAATTGAGTATCCTTTGGCTATATACCCAAAAGTGGTATTGCTGGGTCTTGAGGAAGGCCATTTCCTAATTTTCTGAGAAATCGCCACACTGACATCCAGAGGGGTTGTAGCAGCTTGCATTCCCACCAGCAATGCAGAAGTGTTCCCTTTTCCCCACAACCTCTCCAGCAGAAGTTGTCATCAGTGTTTTTGATCTTGGCCAGTCTTACAGGTGTAAGATGGAATCTCAGAGTTGTTTTGATTCACATTTCTCTGATGGCTAAGGATGCTGAACATTTCCTTAAGTGTCTTTCAGCCATTTTAGATTCCTCTGTTTAGGTCTGTACTCTATTTTTATTGGATTATTTGTTCTTTTGATGACCAATTTCTTGAGTTCTTTGTATATTTTGGAGATTAGTCCTCTGATGTGGTTGGTGAAGATCTTTTCCCATTCTATAGGCTGTCATTTTCTCTTATTGACAGTGTCCTTTGCTTTACAGAAGCTTTTCAGTTTCAGGAGGTCCCATTTATTAATTGTTTCTCTCAGTGTCTGTGCTGCTGGGGTTCTATTTAGGAAGTGGTTCCCTGTGCCAATGCATTCAAGTGTACTTCCCACTTTCTCTTCTATAAAGTTCAGTGTGGCTGGCTTTATGTTGAGGTCTTTGATCTATTTGGACGTGAGTTTTGTGCATGGTGATAGATATGGATCTATTTTCATTCTTCTTCATGTTGATATCTTGTTATGCCAGCACCATTCGTTAAATATGCTTTCTTTTTTCCATTTGATTTTTTTTTTTTGCTTCTTTGTCAAAATCAGGTGTTCGAAGGTATGTGGATTAATATCCGGGTCTTCGATTCAGTTCCATTGGTCCTCCTGTCTGTTTTTATGCCAATACTAGGCTGTTTTCAGTACTGTAGCTCTGTAGTAGAGTTTGAAGTCAGGAATTGTGATGCCTCCAGAATTTCCTTTATTGTACAGGATTGTTAATTGGTATAATTGGAAATATCTGTGGGGCATGGTGTGATGTTCCAACATATGTATACACTGTGTCCTCAAAAAACAGCATTTGGTATAACTTCCACCTCAAACATTTATCATTCCTTTGTGCTAAGAACACTAACATCCTCTTTTATGGTTATTTTTGAAATATACAGTATGATATGAGTTACAATTGTCCTGCCCACTGTACGAGTGGAACTTGTTCCTCCTTTGTAGATGGATGCTAAAAAGAAATCCCACACTAGCTCAGAACTGAGTTTAATAAAGAATTATTTATTTAGGGGTAGACTCACAGATCACAGTCTTCTACACAAATGGGAAACAGGAACCAAATCCAGTTTCCAGATTTCTTTTTAGCAACACCTACAGAAGAATTCCAAGGGCTGGTTGACGCGTTAATATGCTGAGCATCTAGTTGTTCCTGTACCAGCTGTTCTAAAGCCTACAGTTTGTCTCCTGTTAAAGGCCATTGTTTAACCCATATTGTTTTCTCGGTTAACCATTTTAAAGGCAGGGTCGTTAGTACCTCTGAAGGTTTGCTAGCTTCTTTGTGTTCTTGTACAGCCTGAATGACTGGTAACTTTTGTTTATAAAACCTTATAAACATGAGTTTTTTGGAAATGCAGGAATGTTAATCTGAGTATTCCATTGCTGCAATAGGTCATGACCCCATAAATTCACTGCAATATTAGCTACATATGACTTCAGCCTTCCTTTCTGTCTTTCTGGCCCTATGCATTCAATCCATCTCATGCTTTGTTCCAATTCCTAGGAACTGAATATATGCCTCTTGAAGAGGCCAATTCAGATGCCAAGATTTTGGAGTAATGATATATGTGCAGCCATGTCTAGTAATCCCTCAATTACAATGTCATTTATATGCACTATTAGCTTTGATCTTTGGTCATTTATAGAAATCTGCCAAAATATACATTTCCTATTTTCTACTGGAGTTTTTGATTCATCCTCCATGTCTATTCCATCATCCAGAACAGTATGGTTTTTTTACAATAGGCACTGGATTGTTTAATTTTCCTGGTGAGACATGTTCTCCACAGTGACTGGGAATGACTGGACCTTGCTTGACATGAGGGCCTGTGAGAGGGTCCCAAAGGAGTTTCCCAATGGTATCAGGTTGCCTTGTCTATCTTTTGTCAATCTACATTCATTGGTCCAATGTCAACCTTTGCCATACCTTCTACATATACCAGAAGGCTGAGTTCTTCTATTTTTGCCATTCCTAGAGGAGACATTATTCCTAGAAATTCCTTGTCTCCAGTCCCTTCTCGGTGTCATATTCTAAAACAATTAAAATATTTGGCATTTTGGTATCTCCTCATATCATTGAAAATCTCTTCTCTTACCCAAGCTTCAATTCTATAGTCAATTGTCTCAACATTCATTGTATGCAAGAATTCATACTATTGGTACTGATCTGACCTTTAAAGTCCCAAAAATATTTTTGCATTCTAAGATGGCATTTTCAAAAGCCAAGGATTCAATAAGCACACATCTAGCTTCTGGGTCTGTTACTCCTACTTGTACAGCCTTAGTTAATCTTTGTAAAAAAAAAAAAGTCACTAAAGATTCTCTCTGACCCTGTTTAACCCTAATATATGATTCAAATCTCTTTCCTAGTTCCTGAATCCTGTCCAAAGCATTTAAAGCTGCTGTGCTACATAGGTACAAGGTGCATTCATTGTAAAGGACCTGGTCCTGAGGATCAGAGTAATGACCCTCACCAAGAATTTGATGTTGCGAAGTCTCAAATGCTTTTTCTTTCCCCTGTTGTTGTAAAATTTTTGCCTCTTCTCTCAAGTAAAGCAGCTGAGGTCTGTCTTCTAGGACCACTGAGATTAATTGAAGCCAATTGTGTGAGGTAGCCTTATTGCTTGAAGCCCATGTTTTCACCATTTCCTTAACAAAAGGCAAACGTAGTCCATAAGATACTATTGCTTGTTTAATTTCTTTTAGATCACTCATACATATTGGTTCCCATGTATATTCTTTGACTACCTTTGACTACCTTAGGGTACTTTGTACCAGATGGTCTTTCCGAGGAAATTACCAGATAGGCAGTTAAAACTCTGGGTAAGTCATCCCAGAGTCTGGCACTTATTGATGAGGCTAAATCCTGTCCTTTTACCTTCTGTCCCTGCTCATCAGTTTTGGAAATTTCCTCAATCTTATCAAATCATTTTACCACTGCTTTTTGTAAAGTCTGAATTTCCTGTGCAGTGTTCTGTTCTAATACCCTCGTTGAGGATTCCAAGGTATAAAATTTGTTCAGTAAAGATAACATCTCATTATTGGACATAATTTTGATGGTGTGAACATTACCTTTCTGGGTAAGATATCTTATCTGTTAATCTATCATAACTTTTCAACAGATTCTGATTATTAAATTCAGCAGCACAAATTCTTTCAGGTAATGTCTCAGCATCCTTCAACATTGACTGGATTTTGTCTGTCAAATTAATGGTATCCCTCTCCAAAGTATTGTTTTTTTTTCAACTAGTTGTTCATTATTAGTCTATAAAGACTATATCATTTCTAAAGTGCCTCATTCTTGGCTCTATTATCAAACCATTTTTAATTAAATAATATTTAATAAAATTAGTTTTGATAAACAAAACTAACCACTAGAATCAAATAAAGGGATGTATAAGGAAAATCACATAAGCCTTGAAGAATACCATCCATAACATAAACAAAGTAATTATTGAACTACTGGATGGTTATGTTATCAGTAAATTTTGTAGTTTTTCAGATCTTACCTGTCATGAGGCAATTATAGTGAATTGGATTAGGTGTAATGATTGTTATCAGCCAGCAGGTGTCACAGTTGCAGCCGCATGGCTAAGAGATGCAAGAAGCAGCTGACAGTTCCAGTTTGATTTTGTGTCTGTTAGATACTGAAATATATGCTTTGTTTAACAAATTAAGAGCAGTTATTAATGAAAATCAAAGCGATTCTGAGAATTGTTTTTCAGAATAGGAGAAAGCCCAAAGCTTTCCATCAGTCACAAGTTGCAGACTGTGCCACAGAGCATGGATCGCAGCAGCGGCATGTGGATCAGGAGCCAGGGAGCGCTGAGCAGCAGTGTGCTGTGTCTGAGTGCCAGCTAGAGTTGTGGGTGGCAAAAAGTCAGTGCCCAATGTACCATGTAGCAAGTAAACCCAGAGTGTCACGGGGTCCCATGTTGGGGCATCAGGTATAGATGGACACTAAAAAGAAATCCCACAGTAGCTCAGAATTGAGTATAATAAATGGTTATTTATTTAGAAGTAGATTCACAAATCACAGTCCTCTGCACGAATGGGAAACAGGAACTGATTCCAGCAGCCAGAAGAGAGATTAAGGGCACACTTTACATTGGCATTTATGGTGTAAGAGGCCACGCCCAAGTGGGCTGGTATCTTAAAAGCTACTGGCTGAAGGAGTTCCAACAGCACTCACATCTCACAATGATCTTTGTAACTGTTAGCAAGCTCTTCCCATTGTCCCTTCCCACCTCCTCCAGGCATCAGTGACTACTCGTCTACACTGTACTCCTAATATGTAAGTTATTTTATTTTATGATTCTTGTGTGTGTGTACATAATGTGTATGCATGAGTATGTGCATGTCATGACTCTGGGAAGTCAGTCCTTTCCTCCAACCTGGGTTCCAGATGGCCAGACTTATATGATAATCACCTTCACCCCACTAAGCCATCTTATGGCCTCACAAAAGTATTGTTTAAGATACCACAAGCGAATGGGAACATCTAGTCTTTGTCTTCCGATGCCTTGATTATTTCACTTTGGTGAAATAATCTGGTGCTTTCTGGATTCACCCACACTGATGGAAATGGCAGGCTCATGTTCTGTTTGTGGTTGAGTAGTATTCCAGTATGTATACATAGTCAAAATTTTGGAGGATAGCCAGGTGGTGGTACTTGCCTTTAGTCTGAGCACTTGGGAGGCAGAGGCAGACAAATCAGTGAGGCCAGCCTGGTCTACAAATCGAGTTTCAGGAGTCCCAAGAATGTTACACTGAGAAAATCCGTCTCGAAAAAAAAATGGGGGGGAGGCGGTGGTTAGGGTTATGCTTTACCTATCTATCCCATTGTTTCTGCAACTCATAGTGGCTGTTCTATCATAAGCACTGCTATAATACATGGTAGAAAACAGATGACATGACAGAGATCTCAGTACAGGATTTTAGAGAAAGGTGAGAGGACTTCTTGCTAGGTGAGTCACAAAGCCTTCATAGAAAAATGCAATTTTTCTTAGTCTTAAAAAAAATGAATGTAGTTTGGAATTCCGATTAGAGAGAACCAAGCCAGCAATGACATCAAGGCCAGGAAAAGCAAATCACATTTTCAAAGCAAAACAAATAAGGATAAGGTCCCAGAGACCAGGACCTGTGCAGGGAAGACATGAAGGCATTTAGTGATAAGTTTCTGCACTCCCATAAGCCCCTCTGCTAACACAATAATCTGAATCAGACCAAATCAAACCAAATTAGAAAAAGCACAGGTTTAATGGAGATGAATGATCCTGGATGGCTTTCCAGGCCCCCAGAGAGGAAACACTACATGTTTGTTCTCTGGGAGGCAGTTCTATACCCTGTAGGACTGTTCTTGAGCGTCTCTGGGAGTGATCATCATTTGGCAGGCTTTCTCAGGGACAGAGTCTGGACTGAGGCAGCTCCAGGGGAGGGGGCTTGGACTGGAGCACCCACCCAAACATTCCAGACTCTGGATATATGGATGCTAGGGGCTGGGGTGAAGCCTCCATCCAAACATTCCACACTCTTTGGGTATAGGGGCACTGGTTCAAGACTGGGTGCTTCCTGTAGGCATGGGGCAACATGGGGGAGGGGAGAGTTAGGAGTTGGTGGTCTCACGCTCAGTGGGAGGTGTGGGTGGAGAGACATCTAGTTAACTGTCATTCTAGAGACCTCAGGCATCTGTTCCTTGAGGGAGATGAGAAGGCTGGTTGCTAGGAGAAAAAAAATAGATTGTTATTATTGGTCCTATGAATGGGGCTAGCCATGGGAAGGGCAGTTAACTGCCAGGAAGAATGGGATGGAGAAGTGCCCTGGTTGCACAGGAGAGGCAGGGGTGAATGAATGAGATGAGAGCAGATGTGCCCTCTACAACCAGATTTCAGTTGCTAGGTAGGTGCCTATTTGAGCCTGGAGAGGTGGTACCAACAGTGAAGTTCCAGGAATGGGTACAGGTGCTGGTATTATCTGGAGAACTCTTTACAGATTGGTCTTGGCCCAGGCAAGAGAAGTGACCTGTAAAATATGCTTGAAAATGAGTGGAGTCAAAATAGGCTCTGGAGACCTTAATTTTTACCAGGCCAGATCTCCTGATACAGCAGCAGAACTTCTCCCAGGACCCTGCGGGCATCTGTGAGACAGCTGGAACAGCTTCATGTCTTGGTGTCATAGAAAAAGGCTATGGCTTTAGGTTAAAAGTCATGAACATTTTAGAAGACAAATAAAAGAAATTCAAATTACTGAACCTCTGAAGATACATCTGAAACCTGTTAATTTTGGCCTATGAAGCCTGTGAAAGAGACATACCTGTCTATATTTTTAGCAGGAAGTTTAACTAATGTAGTAGTGAGCTACCAGTACCTTAAGTCATCAAATACCATTAGACATATCTGAGAGAGATAAATAAATAAGCAGAAGTGAGACAAAGTTAGCTACCCAAAGCCTCTCTGTGGTCTTTGGCAAACACCAGTCTTAGAAGCAGTGCTTGCCTTTAGCTGCTAAGCCCAGGGAGCCTGACAGATTTTCCTGTGGGGGTAGGGTTCAGTCAACTTGTCTTGGCAGGATGAGATGATTGATCCTCTGGTGTGTAGTACCGTCCATTTCAGGCAGCTGATGAGGTGAAATGCAGTTTTTGCTCTGTAGGTGGCTTTGCCATATCCAAAGGCAAGCCTCCAGAAGGAAGGTCTTCAGCAACCATGCATCTTCTTGGAGGAGTTATAGAATGCTGACGGAGCTGGCATGTCTCTCTGCCATAAGAAGCTCTTTTGTTAAAAGCCATACTCTCAGATCTGGAAAGACACTTGAGAATCAGGGTACCAGGAGATTTATTTTAAAAGCCAAAGTATATTGGATGTGGAACATCTCCTTGGTAGGACTCTTAGCAAAGATGGCACTGAGGCTTTTACTCTGACCTCAACCAAAAATGGCAGCTATCCACATATTTGTATTTTTTCAGAGCCGTTGTTACAAGTTTTACATATTTTAAAACAAGCACACATATACACATAAAACAAGCATACTGTGGCCACATTATTTACACATATATATTAACAGACAGATGAACAAAACTTTTTCCAGGAAACTGTGTCTGCTGACCAACTTAAAAATCCTGGAGTAGGGTTGCAGGAGCCAGGCGAACACACAGGTGGTCACATTGAGGGCCAGATCAGCAGATGATGTAAGGGAGAACAGAAACATAAGGGATGGATCACCTATGTAGCTCAGAGTAGGAGGATGGGGGTGAGGGGTGGGGGGGAATGGATCCATTGCAGGGAGAATCCCAGAGTGACCAGACCACATGCCAGGAATGCAGACAAACAGCAAACAGTGAGAGAAGCAGGGAGGGGTGGGGGCAGGAGCACAGTATCCAGAAACCAAGGGCGTATGGGGGTTTTACTTGTTCCCACACCAGTAAAAAGTATTTAGGCATCAAGGACATACAGTGTCAGACAGCCCCAATTTTAAAGATTTTGTAAAAGGCCACCCAAGGGCATTTAGGGGTCAATCGGGCTTTGAATTGCACAGTTCACAAATCTATGCCAGACCCAAAGCCTAGTGCAATGCGTCCACTGTGGTAGATCTGGGGTCAAAAACAAACAAACAAAAAAACAGAGGGGTGTGAAAAATTCCCTTGAACAAAACGTCTCCTGAAAAAGTGATCCCACAGGGCAAGGCGTGTCCTTGTCCCAGTAAGAGGTCAGGAACCTGGCGCAGCTGCATCTTTTGCAGGACAGTCCAAAAATCGCAGGAGGCCCTGAGCCTTTAAGGCAGACTTGGAAAGGACAACTTGCCCAAATGAGGACCATCTTAGCCAGGCAGAGAGCAGGTGCGGGGGAGGGTGTTTTCTCACCACTTGGCTCTGGGCTGGTGAGAAAAACAGCCCCTCGATGGAACCTCCAGATGAAAAGTTTCTGCACTCCAATAAGCCTCTCTGCCGACACAATAATCCGAATCAGACCAAATCAAATCGAATTAGAAAAAGCACAGGTTTAATGGATACAAATGCTCCCGATGGCTTGCCAACCCACCAGAGAGGGGACAGGAAAGGAAGACCGAAAAATTGCATGTTTGTTCTCTGGGGGCGGAGTTTAAACACCCTATGGGACTGTTCTTGAGCATCTCTGGGATGGGGTTGTCATTTGGCTAGCTTTCTCAGGGGCAGAGTCTGGACTGAGGCAGCTCCAGGGGAGGGAGCTTGGACTGGAAGCCCCACCCAAACATTTAGATTAACAACAAGTGGAAGAACAGCAACAGTGTCTACCTCTGGGCACAAGAGATGGCTAAGGGATGCGGAAGACAGAGAGACTGAGTGAACCATGCCCTCTGGTTCTTAAAAAGGATGGGAATAGCAGTAGTGGTGCACACCTTTAATCCCAGCACTTGGGAGGCAGAGGCAGGTAGATCTCTGAGTTCAAGGCCAGCCTGGTCTACAGGGCAAGTTCCAGGCAAAATAACCAAGGCTACACAAAAGAAACCCTGTCTTGAAAAACAGAGAGTGAGAGAGAAACAGAGAGAATGGAAACAAGAAGCTTGCTCACAGAACTGAGAAATAAGTGTGGAGAGGAAGAGGGAACTTATTGATATTTTGTTTGATTTTACAGGGAAAAGCAAATAATTTGGGTGCCAATATGTAACACGAGTTCTAATAGGTGTTAATAATAAAAACCTAGAGTCAGATATAGGGGAAAATGCTGAGAGATCAGAGAGATGAAGGAGCAAAATCACAGTCACCTTACCTACTCAACTTCTCACTCAAAAAGAGATCGGGTTCCTGTCTCCTCCCGCCTTATCATTTCCTCTCTCCGCCCAGCCATATCACTTCCTGTCTATCTATATAGACCTCCAGACCTCTATGGTTAGCTAGTGACTAGTTCCGCCCTCTGATCTTCAGGCAAGGTTTATTTGTACAAACAAGAGATCACTACATTTCCCCTTTTCTCTAAAAATTTTTTAAAAACGAGGTTATAACTAATATAAAAACTATATACAACAATTACAATAACTATATACAATCTATACAGGCAATGAATACATCAACAATGTCTAGTCTATTAACAATTGACAAATTCAGAGAAAATATCCCATATCTTTCCTATCGTGGTGAGTCCAAAAGTTGTACCTAATTCACTTTCTATTCTAACTTGCAGAAAGCTAGTAGTATGATTCTCTTTTCAGAGGAAACGTAAAGCTAACTCTTGTGTGTACAGTGGCATGGTGCCGTGGTCACTACCACAGTCCCTAGTGAGTATGGATTTTAGTTCAACTGCATGCTGCCAGCTTGATTGTGAACAAGACTTTCAGTCTCTTTGTGCCTCCTATCCATGAAGCATGCCCTGGATGGTTGCTGTGAGAGTTAACTGGGCTCATCAGTATTTTGAAATAACTGAAATAACATTGGTATCATAGTCATATAATATACATTGGTAACCACTAAATAAATGCTAACTAGCTATAATGTGGAAAACCGAGGCTATATGTTATACACGTGTGTGTGTGCATATGTACTCAGCGTATACTAAATATCTATAGAAATGCAGAGAAAGAGCATAATCAGGAAATCCAGAAAGGTTAAACACTGGGTAACTTAGGTTTCTATTGCATAATCAGAAAGATTTCTTTCCTGGGCTATAGAAAAACATAAATAACATGAAGAGGTTTTGAAGCTCATTGAGTCCAACTCCTCCTTCATCCTCCCTCCCCCACTGTCTCTTTCATATTATAGAAGAGGGAACTGAGGTTTGAACCAACATGATGGCACAGCCCTGTACTCCTAGCGCTTGGGAACCTGAGGCAAGAGGATGGAATATTTAAGTCCAGGCTGGCTAAATAAGGAAACCGGATCTCAAAAGAAAAACAAACAATTTTTTTAAAGGGTGAGGGATTAATGGCTTTAGATTACAGAGCAGAGTAAGGTATCAAACCTAGAGCCTTCTGCATGCCATACGCACACACACACACACACACACACACACACACACACACATCTGCAGCCACAAAATGCAGGTATCTTGATTTTCAATCTAGTGTTCAGCAGCCATCTCAGAGAAAATGCCATAAAGATGACCTTGTCATTTGGTCCAAATCTAAAGTAATTTACAAAATCTGAAATAATTTACCACGGGTAATAAAGGAAAATGAGGGGAGAGCTCTGATGCTAAGGGTACAAGGGAACACGGCTACACCACTTAGGCGCCCGTCTCCCAATCCCAGTTCTCCAACTATTCTATTTCTGCTTTGGAATCAGTTAAAAAGACCATGTTGCCAGAAGCAAGCCACAGAATATTTGATTCTGAAACACAATATTGTATAATCAGAATGTTCTCAAAAATGTATATTCAAGGATAAAGAAAAAAACTGCACTTCAAAGAAAAATTTAGAAGTAGAAAAGAAGCAACCACACCCATCCCCCCAAAACATCTGTGGAATGATAAAAATACAGGCTAAACTTTTAATTTTCCACTTTGGAACTTTATCAAATGATATAATTTTGGTGTGTCCTATTTTATACTAAATGGTCTCTGTTGTATACGGGAAGCCAGATGAGGTTTCCACGAGGGCTGGCTGTACTTACTCTCAGACATGCTAAACAAAAATTGCTTACCCAGTAGGTCAGATTTTGTTTCTGAATAAACAGCTTTTTGGTTAAATATAGGACTTGAAAGAGTCCAGATCACTGCTAGTTTGCTATTGTTTGGTTCTTCAAAAAGGAGTGATTATTTGGAAGAAAGGGATGGAAGAAATAAAAGAAGCCTGGTTTTTTGGTGTTTTTTTTTTTTGGAATAATATAAAAGGACTTAACTTGTATTTTTCAGGGAAGAATCTACGGGAATAAAATTGGTGTTCTGGGTTTGGGGACCTGAACAGATTCAATACTGATGAAAGAAACAAATATTCTAAGGGAATGTGATACTTCAATTGAACATTTGAAAAAAAATATTAAGAGGGAAAGTATCAAAGACAGAACTTTTTTCACCCAGCTGACTGAAAATTGAGGTATTTGTTCTGTTTGGTTTGTCGGGTTGACAGTGTGGTGGACTTCGTCTCTGTAGTGGAACAATTTTCTCCCTCGAGAATCCATTGAATGTTACGAAGAACAGAATACATTAGGAGATTCTTTTTTTTTTTTTTTTTTTTTTTTTTTTTTTAGTAGCAGAAACTGAAGCCTCTGGGCTTCTTCTCCCATATTCTTAGAAGGGTGTAAGGCAGCTCTGGCTCCCACTTAACCACTCATTACATCCCTTTTGGGTACACTCTGCGACCCTCAAACAATCACATTTCTTAGATAAGCATTGGTTATATGATTTTGGTCTAAACCATGAAATTCGATGCCTGAGTTTACCCACCAATAAATATAAAACGCCTGTGTGATTCTGTCTTGTTTATGTCTAAGGGGATCGTCAAGAGAAAACAATATTTGTACCCTTTAATTTGTTTAAGCAATTGGTATCTGAGTGCGTTGCTTTATACCAGCTGTGTCCCTCCTTAGAAATCAAAAGTCACAGGATCAGCCACAAGATGTGTTCTGTAATAAATAAGACACATGCTCACAGGCCTTGAAGCATGTCTATAAGGTAACGTTTCTATATGCTGTGTTGTAGCTAGCATTTTAGATGGGAAAAAATGAAAAAGTTAAGACAGTAATTCAACCATTTTCAAGATCGTCAACATCCATGTGCTTCTGCCCCTATCGCCTGAGAGCGCAGTGAGAAGCCAGAAGGCGGGAAGAATCTACAGCCGGGCAGCGAGTGCCTCTAAAAACCTGCTCCACAAAACAAGAGTGCCGCAGAGACTGCTGAACTCAACTTTCCAGACACTTGGCAACCATTGAAAGGATAGTAACTAAAAGCCTTTAAAATCGGGTAAGGAAAATAAGCTGTGTGCATTTTTACCTGCCCTGTTCTTACTCTCTGCTGCCCAGCTTGGCAGGAGTCTTATAAACCAGATAGAGAAGTCCATGCCTATAATCTCAGCTCTGAGGAGCAGAAGGTCAAGGTTATCCTTGACTTCACAGCACACTCAAGACTAGCCTGGGCTATATGAGACCTTGTATGAATAAAAGAAGTGGTGGGATATATTGCTAAAGATATGGCTCAAAGTGTTTGCCATAAAAGAATGAGGCCATGAATTCAGGCTCCCAGCATCTGTATAAAAGCTGGGAATGGCAGCATGGAGCTATAATCTAGCGGATCCTGACACCTGCTGGCCAGCCAGTCTAGACAGTTGACTAGCTGTAGGTTCAGTGAGACCCTGTGTGGGAGCCCACAGAAGTGGGACCATTCTGCCTTGACCAAAGGTCTGAGAATTCAAGCCTATTCCTGCTCCTCCAAGGATATGACAGGAGGTTTGACCCAGAGAGTGGCTGCCTACAGGATACTTGATCTAAGGTGTGGTCACTGCATGTTCTGCCTATGTTAACAGAATGCTTAACTCAGGATATAGTTGCTTGATGCTTCAGGTATTAAAGCAAGTAATTGTCCTGTTTATTCTTTTTATCATGTTAGAGCAGTCTTTTGCCTTCTTCCCCCCTTTCTGGGTTGGAGTATATGAGCATATGGAAAATAAATGCAGGTAAATTCAGCATTCACTGGATTGCTCTCCCAGTTCTCTTCTGCATCTCTGCTCCTTTTTTCGTATCTCTTTTCCTCCTATCTAATATTTCTAACACATATGCTCCTACCCTGGAACGTGTGAACCCCGTGGAGGCTGGACCCCACCAACCCTGCCTCAAAAAAACAAGGTGGAAACCAATCAAAGAAGACACCCAACATGGATTTCTAGCCTCAACACACAACTGCACACACACACACACACACACACACACACACACACACACACACACACACACACCTGCTAGTAACCTTGATCTGGGAATATTGCTCAGAGGTAGAGAATTTGCTTAGCATGCACAAAGTCCCAAGGTTGCTCCCAAACCACTAAAATGAAAGAGTCAAATTAGCAGCCTCAAAACCATACCTGCAAAAAAGAAGTACCCACTAGTCTCTAATTAACCCATTAAGGCCTCTAGAGACAGCAGGAGGTTTGGAAGGTTTTTAAAAGATAACATCTGTAATCCTTACATTACCATCTGGAAACTATATTCTCAAGAGTTGTCTTTATTTGACCTGACTCAGACTTTACTCCTTGGGAAACTGTATCTTTAACATGTTTACCAAAAAACAGGCAATGGTGTAACATTATAGTGACCTCTAGCATCAATACACATTGAAATAAATAAGAAGCTGGCCAAAATACTCAAAAGAAAAAGCTAAAGAATGATATATCTATAATGGACATTGAAAAATTCCTCCACTACTTTCTTAGGGATCTAAAAGAATCAAAATTGCCGGGCAGTGGTGGCTTATGCTTTTAATTCCAGCACTCACAGAGGCAAAGGCAGGTGGATCTCTGTGAGTTCAAAGCCAGCCTGGTCTACAGAGTGAGTTCCAGGACAGCTAGAGCTGCATAGAACAGCTGTGTCTTGAAAAACCAAAATATAAAAGACTCAAAACCAAGCCCATAAGTATGCCTGGGAAAGGTGTATCTTCTCGACTCTGGCTAACAATAAGATACTGGGCAAGCAAGAATTGAAAAGAAAAGGAGTTATAAGCCGCTGGCCAGTTCATTGAGAGTGTGCCCAGTTCTCACATAGAATCCAGCATCAGAAAGTAGAGAAACGTTTGGTTTAAACTATCTAAAAAATTTTCTCTTATAGCTAGGCACTAAGTCAATCTAACAGAATCATTAGTTGCCACACAATGCTTGAATGAATGAAGATCATTAAATTAGTAACAATGAGGAAAAAGGAAATGTGATTTTCAGGGTCACTGTGTTGCATTATATTAATTGCCCAGTATTTTTTAAATGACTTACACACAACTAAACAAGTAAGTCCATGTTAGAGAAAAAAAGGTAGTTGATAAAATTAGTCACGAGCCGGGCAGTGGTGGCGCACACCTTTAATCCCAGCTCTCGGGAGGCAGAGGCAGGTGGATCTTTGTGAGTTCGAGGCCAGCCTGGTCTACAAGAGCTAGTTCTAGGACAGGCTCCAAAGCTACAGAGAAACCCTGTCTCAAAAAACAAAACCAAACAAAAACAACAACAAAAAAAACTAGTCACAAAGGAACTCAGACTTACCTTAAAGCAGATATCATAACTCTTTTCCAAGAAATAAAGAAAAAGAAAACTCAGCCCAGATAGTTAAGGGCAAGTCTGAGAACAATGCCTTACCAAATAAGTCATATAAACAAGAAGCTATTTTTAAAAGAATTAAATAAAGCTTTTAGAAATGAAAGGTACTACAAATAACCAAACTTAAAATTTCATAGACAAGAAAACTCAGTTTGTAAAATGCTTGCAAAAAGCATGAAGATTTGGATTCGATTCCCCAGAACCCATCTGAAGGGACATAGGGCATATACATAGATCGTATGACACTATTACCAAAGAAAACACACATTTTGGTTGCAGAACATAGAGAAATCAAAGTGGAACTGACCAGGAAACTCCCTCCCTTGGCTAGCTTTCAGAGTACCAAAAGGTGCTATGCAGGCAGCTTGGGGAGAGAAGATATTAGTGGTCTTCCTCAGCACTAGACCCTGCAGGCTACAGCCCTGACTTGCTTAGGAAAGCTATGTGCACTGATGCAATTGTGTCATTAGTTAGAGAGTAACCAACCACTTTCTGGAGGCCTGCTCTCCAGAGACGAATTCGTCCCTAATACTGTAACGTGGTCAAAACCTCACGGCTGCGGAGACCATAGGCCCTAGGTGTGGGGAGTCTACTATTGTTGCTTAGCTAAATGGTCACGATATCAAATGTCTTTCTAAATATGTGGTTTTTTATACTTACAGACCTGGGCTACTCACAACCTTGGTCAGAGAAGGTTTTGGGTTTTGTCTTAGTTAGCGTTTCTATAGCTGTGACAAAACACCAGGACCAAAAGGCAAGTTGGGGAGGAAAGGGTTTATTCGGCTCACACTTCAGCATTGCTGATCATCACTGAAGGTAGTCAAGACAGGAGCTCAAACAGGACAAGACAGATCCTGAAGGCAAGAGCTGATGCAGAAGCCATGGAGGGGTGCTGCTCACTGGCTTACTTCCCCTGGCTTGCTCAGCCTGCTTTCTAATAGAACCCAGGTCTACCAGCCCAAGGATGGCACCACCCACAATTGACTGG
>PVIU01021291.1:0-31945 GCA_004026605.1 Ondatra zibethicus
GGCCCAGTTGAAGAGCAGAAGGAGGGAGAAGATGAACACAGAAGTCAGAACCGCAAGGGATTCGTCCACCCATTGAGATGGTGTGCCCGATCTAGTGGGAGCTCACCAAGGCCAGCTGGACTGGGACTGAACGAGCATGTGATCGAAACAGACTCTCTGAATATGACTGACAATGGGGACTGACTGAGAAGCCAATGATCATGGCACTGGGATTTATGTATGTTGATATTTTCAATGACAAAGCTTTGGCTACAGGACTAGTGAAATTAACCTTAATTTGCATTAGTAGTTTAATATTCAGCATGGGAGTAGTAATTGTTCTTCCTTTGAATTTTTAATTGACAAATACAAACAATAAATGGTATAGAGCTTGATGTTATGATGATATAAATACATTGTGAAATGGCCAAATCAAGATAATTAATTTGAATTCCATTACCTGCCTACCATGTCCTTGTGCTGAAAGCATTCAACATAGATTCTGGGTGATGTTCAGAAATACAGACATTGTCATTAACTGTAGTCGATACACTGCGCAGTGGAGCTCATGTGTTTATTCTTCCCATAGAATCATAATTTTGTATCCCATTCATCTATCGGTTCTTATTAAACAGAAGGTTTAGTGAAATGGTGCATGTTAGGTTCAGTAGTTCAATACTAGTTCATAGATACTTAATCATTTATGGATTTTTATATTTATGAAATCAATTTATTACCAACCCCAGCAGTGTATCAGAAACAATGCTTGGGGCAGAGATCAGGAATCGAAGTGACAGTGCCTTCTAGTTTAGTAAGGACTTCTTCCATTTTTCTATATGGTCTAGAAAGATTTGACTTTAAATCCAGCTTCTTGGATTTTAAATCCAGCCTTCTTCATGTACCTACTTACTAGGTACTGGGCTTCATCACCTGCCCAAGGCAGGTGGTATAATACCTGCCCAATACAAACACTGTAGGCAGGAAGTTAGGCCTTGTGAGCCATGCCGTGTTCCTAGAACATGAGTGCTCTCATGATTCCCCGTGGCCAGTGACCTCTAGGTCTGGCTTACATCCCCTCTGAGACCAAAGACTCCATAAGAATGGCCTTGGACCCCTACTTTATCTTGGCTACCCGACAGAACCCAGCCTCAGACTTTACTCTGAGCAGGTGCTCCTGTGATGGCTTACAACATAAGTAAGTTAGTATTCATATTCATAAAATGGGCGTCCTGTTATCCAGCAGTTGGGACTGATAGGCTTAAGTGGTTCATCCTTTTGCTGGTCTTCTAAGCTGTAATTCATCAACATGGTAGTGTCTGGGAAGAAAGAAACTGGGATGAGAGCTTTACAGGTCTCTGCTACAGTTTTTAAAGTTTATTTATTTATTTATTTATTTTTAAAAAGCAATCTTTTCTCACTTAAGAAAAACAACTTTATTTCAAGCAACCAAAGTTGCTTCTCTGGAAAAGAAAACAAAGAAAGAAAGAAAAGAATGTTCTGGGAAAAGAAGGGGGTGACTCAGAACCTTAAGTGGGAAGGAAGGTCAACTCTCAAGAAAGAGCAGGGAAGATGTATTTTTGTTTTCCTTATTCTTTGTAGATTTTCTTTACATGTCTACATCATTCTTCTCCAGAGACAGGTCTTCCCTGCTTTGTAGATGTGTATGGTTTGAAATGTTCTTCCTGGACTGCTCCTATCTCTTGTACAACATGTCCTATGCTGGAGACATATTAGATTTGATAGTTTCTCTCCTGGACACAGCCCAGCAAACCTGAACTCCTAACTTCCAACCCCTCTTCCCAGAAAAGATTCTGTCACCAGCCTTGGTCACTTCATCAGGCATGTGTAGAGGTAAGCCCACAGAGGGAAAGTACAGGCCAGCGGGGACAGAGGAGCTTTGTAGAGCCAAGGAAGCAGGCTACATGTGTGGTGCTTTGGCTTGGATTTGCCTTTCATTTCCTGTTTCTATTTGGAATGGTCTTTAAGCATATCTCAATTTCCTTGCCTCAGAGAATGAAGGGCATCACTGGAGAGCATTCATGTTTCCTTGACTCTCTGAAGTGACAAGTAGTATAGTTCTTTTGTTTGTTGCTTGGCTTGCCTCATCAAAGTGTCCGTCTTCCTGCTCATCCCAGGTCTCATGTTTGGCTTCCTTTCCAGAGCAGGTCCAGCAGGAATGGAGGAGGCATAGGATGAGGGAATTGAGTAAACCTAGACTCCTGTTGACAACAGAGGTCCCTCTGTACATCTTAGAACCTTCTTGACATTTAAATAGAGAGTGAGTTATGCTTCCTAGTTCTTTTCTTTCTGTGGTCATGGCAAACAAATATTCCTTTCTTTTTTATTTTTAAAAACATTTTTATTTTTGTCCCTGACACACCAGATTGCAATTTTCCCCATCAGCCCTTAGTTGTGGGTGATTGCTTTTACTGTCTGTGTCCAGCTGATGAAAATCCTTCAAATTGGAACTTTGTCTTAATCAACTAATACTGTATCTTTGCTTCATTTTTGTTGTCATTTACAAGAATCTTTGAAATATTCTTGAAAGATAATTTAATCAAGCCTGGTCCTAGCTCTGGAGTTCAGCCCATAAAGTTTATAGGTTCAGAAAATCCACAGAAGGAAGGCTAGCTGTTATCTGGAGAGGCCTTGGGAGCCCCTGAAGAAAGCCGTTGTTCCTGCTGGAATGCTGTCACATGACAACCAATGGCTTCCAACAATTTTACTTTTGTGATTCGGCTCTCACTGTCAGCCCGGAGGAGTCGCGCTCACCATGACAGTGTTAGGTTCCGCTCATCTGAGCCCGTGTAAACACTGGCTTCATGTTGCGTCAGTCATGAGGTTTTTATCCACGTAAGTTCAGTGAGGAAGCATTCATCTATGGTCATTAATTAAATCTTTGTTTATGGTCTAGGATTGTTACATGATGGAGCCAGCATAGCATTTTCTTCTCAAGTGACATGGGCTCTGAATCCCCACCCACCCATGTTGCGTGTTTTTGCACTGACTCAACCAAGATCTTCAGTGAAATGAACTGTCAGCATCCAGGAGTTGAACAGACCAGGGAAAGGCCAAAGTGAAGCCTGCTGACAGGTTGAGCTGCCTGACCACAGAGTGACCCCAAAGGAGGGGAGGGGCGTGGTGGCCATTATGCCGTCCCTGGATCTCTAGTGTTCAAAGACCTACTGTCTGGACAGAACATTTTTCTTAGAAGTCTGATAGCCATGGAAACCATTCATATCCAGTAGGCCTCAGGTACTTCTCACTGGAAACGCATGCCTGGGGGGACATTCATGGGCCTTAGTTCTCTGCCTTCATCACCAGGCTGGCAAAATCCAGGGAGGCTTGGAGCATATTGGTTTATTTCATTTTATGCCTAAGTTGGAGCTGCCCTAAGGGGACTAGTTCTAATGAAGCAAAGAAGCATGCCATTTTAAAGATGTTAAAACAATCCCTGCCACTGAAGACAAGCTGGGCAGTTGAAATGCTGAATTCACACCATTGTATAAACAAGCGAATTGGGACAGCAGCAAAGATGGTCGGCAAGTTCAGATAGCCCATAAAGAGGCGATAACCTTCTCTGGTGTGCAGGGTGCCAGCATTTGAAATGAGCAGGCTGATTCCCCTTCGAAAGGCGGAGTTAATGGAGTGTTTCCCAGCTGTGCAAACAAAGGCTTGGCGCAGTCCTGAGTTCTCAGCCTTTCAGCCATCATGCGCTCCAAACAAAACGCCTTATGCATCTCTCCCAGCTGTGTGTTTAGCTTATCCCCTTTTGAGAGGTTAGAGGTTGTTCTCTTCTTGTTTGAAATAGAACTGGTAGCCTAAGCCATCCTTGGAGGTCCAGCCCCCAAACTTTTCCAAGAAATAATTCTTAATCTCATTATCCCTTTCCAACTGTTTCATAACCCCAAAGACGCTTCATACTTCTGAGCCCATTGGAATGGCTGCGGGTAGAAGAAAAGGCAGAGTTAAACCATTTTAGTTTTTCAGCACAGGGAATGTGAAAAGAGCATCTAGGCCGATAGCTGCACACAGTTGTTCCTGTGAGCACCCAAGGGTGTGAGGATTTGCATGTGATTCAGACAGAGATCACCGTGTTGCTGTTGTTCATGGCAATTAAGAACAACTGGCTGCTTTCTGCACCAGGTGAAACCCACAGCACTTAGATGCCATGCCTCCGTAGACCCTCACAGAACCACTAGGGGGTATATGTTATAATCATCTGTATTTATCAAAAGAGAACCCCTAGACATAGGCTGTCTGTTCTTCAGCCTATCAGACTTAAGAGGTTGGAGAATCTTTAGAAATATGTGAAGGAGCTATACCCATGTTGTATGACATCCAGGGGAGACATAAAGAGAAGTCTGTTCACCTGAAATAGAGAGATAGTAATGACCAAAGAAATTATTCTACCCATGCCATTTAATGACCCCAAAAGCTTATTGGGGTTACTTAAAGGAACATTCTGACTTGGAGAATTGCATCATTGAAAACTACTTCCCCCCTGAGCTCTCAACACAAACATACACACACTCACAGACACACACACACACACACACCATGGATTTTGTGAAAATTGCACCATTGTAGTCTTAACACACAGTCAACCTTACGCTCCCTGTATATTCTAGCACTCTCCAAGACCACAGACATGTTGGGGACAAGAGGGAGCCATGACTAGCGTACAGATGAGGGTCTAAGGCCCTCCCCACTCCTTCCAGGAGGCAATGACAACAGACTTACCACCATTAGCGTTGCTCTGGCTATGACTATATTGTTCTTCTGATCTCATGGCCGTGACTGAGAGTCCAGGTGTTGTGTTGATCACCATGGGAACTCTGCTTCACGGTGGTAATGATCTTGTGACACACAGGGAATTGATCCAGTTGCAACAACAGACCACAGCAATGGGAGAACCAGAACCTGGCTATGTGAGATAGGCAGTAGGGTCTGCTCCCATAGGCGCACTCTGGGCTCTGGCATCAGATACCATTGTAAAGTGCAATATGGAATTCTTTGTCTATGGCAAGGCAGCTCTAAGCAAGAGATTTTGGAAACATGTAGAAGTTAGGTAAAATCATAGGAATACAAAGTATTGGGCTGCCTATGGCTTATCACACAGAGCAGCTGTAACCCAGGGTTCACAGAAGGAATGCTACAAGGGGACAAGGCAAATAAATTGATGTTATAGAGAAAAATGAGCAGACCATTTGTAATAGGTGGCTAATTTCAGCATTAATTACTCAGTAATTACTGGATGATTGCTGATTCTGTTCTCTTACATGATATATGAAGTTCAAAAAGGCACATTAAAGACAAGAATAAACATTCAAGAGCTAGAATTTCCTAGGAAGAAAAAAGAAAGAGGCAGTAAGGAAAGTAGCCAGCTCGGAGAATACAGACGGGAACTAAGGGAAGCCTGCATCTATGGTTTCAGCCAAAGAACTCAGCCCTTAGCTACTTCCTACTATCCATCACTTGTTAGCTATACCATACATTTGCTAGCTGAAACTTACAGAAAAACATTTCAAAGCAAGAAAAGACTCTTTCAGAAAGGTTTCAGGTTCTAATGGACTGGGACCAAATTTGTGTAAGCTTTACAGCACGCATACATGCATATATGTGTGTGTGTGCATATATAGATGTGTATTCACACACACATATATAATTTCAGCTTTTTTGCCTTTTATAGACTTGTATCTCTGCTTATCATATTGAAATATAAGTTGGAACTGTGACCTGGGATTGTATGATGGTACTAATTATTGCCAGGAGCCTCGAAGGGCAGCTGTGTGTTTGCCCATTTTTACCCTCAGCCTCTCCCAGCTATAATACACAAATGGCCTACTGGAGGTACCCTGGGGGCAGAGTTATGAGGAGCCATGGTCCTTTTCTATTTTGGTAAGAGAGAATGCCTTCTAGGTTGAGACTAAAGGCTTTGGAGTCCAATTAAACTGGATTCAAGTTGGTCTAGGCCAAGCTCTTGCACTTCGCTTTGCCCCTTCTGTAATGAGCACCTGAGGTGGGCTGTCATGGATCCCAAGGCAGAGAGCAACATGAGTCCCAGGAAGACTCCAGTGAAGATTTCTGCATTGGTCCCAATCTGGGAAGGTGTCTCTGAACCAGAAACACATCAGCTCTCAATATGGGTCACTTCATTCCCATCCCAGTTGCAGCAGACACAGTAAGCAGGCAAGTCAGAGTCTGGCACTGAGTGTTCTCAAGATGCTGAAGTGAGATGAAGAGAAAGTGAGGGCAGATGGCTCAGTCAGGGAGAGACTCCCCCAACCAATTCATTGATGATAAAATGGACCCATGTTGGAAAACTAAGGAAGAATGTCCAGGGAGAATGAGCAGAGCATGGGAAGGCTCTGGGCAGGCTAGGGTGGAAGGATCAGGACCAGCTCAGCATAGGAGAGTAGGAGAAAGGCTCAATAAAACTCAGCAACAGTGTGCGGGACTTTCCATATAGGTGGAGGCCAATGGAGGAAGGTTCTTGGAGGTCAGAATAAAACATTCAGATTTTGTTCTGACTTTATGTGGAAACTATTACAGTGATTTCATCAGTTAGATGGAAGTACACTTTATACTTTCAGATGATCCTTACACCTAAATGAGGGGATGGAGTCATGGCAGGCTGGAGTTGGATTTACTTATGGTCCATGGAATCTTGGAATGGGGTTAAAAGTGCTGAAGGAAAGAACAGTCATGTTAGGTGTGTTTTAGAGACTGGACCAGAAAACATGCTGGTGAGTTAGATATGGGACCAGGAGAGGAGCAGAGAGTGATGAGGGGGTCGTCTAGGGGCTTTCTTCTGCTTTGGGTCTAACCAGACTGGGTACTGTTGCCAAGATGGGGAAGGCTAACAGCAGTTGGAGGCAGGGAGTTGTAAAGGAAATCTAAGAGTAGGCTTTCTGGATTTTATGCTGGGTACCTGATTTCATCCACAAGAGCTATCAGGTAAATGGCTGGCTGCAGGTGTGAAGTGCTGGGAAATGAGCTGCTTGTAACATTTGGGCTTTGACTGTGATAAACAAGGCTGAGTGAGGGCCATTTCTCAGTTCAATCCTTTACAAATGGATGATCGACACCTTTCCAATCTCACTCTCTAGGCTGATGAGTTGTGTCCTTCATCCTCCCTCACATGTCCATCTCCTTTCTTCTTTTGGCTCTGTTTTGGAAAACCTAAATCAGAGAGCTTCAAATGCAGGCTTTGAAGATTGGACATGAAAATAGAGACAATCAAGGACCCAAGACAGACTGTCTTCCCAGGAATAGGTCTACAGTGAAAATGCTCATCCAAGTTATTGTCATCCAGATCCAGAACTACCAGACTGACCAACAGTGGTACCCTCTTTAGATGGTACTGTGTGCCAAGGTTCTTTACTCAGAATCCAAGGTTTAGCAACTAGCAGAGGTATTAAATATTTTCTTTCTTATTACAAAGTCGGTTATAGTTTCCTGGCATGGAGAAATGACTCCTCTTGGGAAAGACATGTCCCTTGTCCTCTAGTAGTCCCTTATAAAGTATTTCTTGCCAGTCATGCCTCTCAGCTGGACCACCTTGGAGACATATATCAATGGATCTCCCTAAGCAGGGGCCAGACCTCCAAGAGAACTCACAGGTCCTGTTCTGGGATCTCATGCTATAACAGGCCATCCCCATTCCTCCTTTGGGGCCATGCTTCCCTGATGTAGTCTTGACCACAAGGGTGGGGCAGGTAGGAGTGATAATGCATGCTAATTAGCCCTGTATAGAGCTGTCATCAGGAACCCAGAAGCCACATGGTCCCAACCTGTTGGGAACTGGCACACTAAATTCAAACCAGCTGGCCTTTGTTTGGAAATGATCTGGGAGGTTCCAGCCCATCCCGGACAGTGGAAGGGCTGGTGTTTCCCTACCATGTGCTTGGTTCAGACACAAGGAATGTCTGTAACTGCTGTGCAAGTGTTACAGTGGATCTGATTTTAGAGTTTCCTTTAAGCCGTCTCTGACTTAATTGATGAATAGGAATGGATCCTTACATAGAGACAAGAAGAAGCTACATGAATCTGTGCCTATTCTGTGTCCAGCTTTAAGTCCTTCTGTAACCTCCTGCTTTAGGACAAGAGCTCAACTCTTTCTCATGCTTTGCTGGGCCTATTGCTTTGGGTCATTTCTGCTCTCTGTTAAACTCTTAAATTGGGGCCATTCTGAGCTATTTTTCCTTCCAGAGGGGCCCGATTCTCTGTAATCTAGATGCTTCCCTTGCGTTCTTTGCTTTGCCAGATCCACTCCTCAATTGCCTCCACCCACCCCACTAGTTTCCTCATTATCCCTCAATGTTGGCTCCAAAGACCCTGGTTTAGTGTAGTCAGACTTGATCGGCTACCCCTATCATATCTTAATGGTGGCTGTACTATTTTGTGGATCTTTTCTCCTATCCTCATGACCCAAGCCAGTGCCTTGCCCATCCTGTTCATTCTGCTAAGAAAGCTTTCCACCCACACTTGAACAAATGGCTTCCTCTAGGCAAGCCAGACCTGTGCCCAGTGTTCTCTTCCCTCCCAAACCTCCTAGCCCACAGCAAAGCCCACAAAACCCCAAGTTGAAGTGCCCTGAACTCAAGATCAAGTAGACAACATCATCTGTAAAACTATTGCATGCTTAGAACATTTTCTGTTGCATAAAAACCAGGTGTGTCAGTCTGACAGTCTGTTAAAGTAGGATCTGGAATCCTAGCCTCAAGCATACACAGGTTAAAACCCTGTAGAAGTAATGGGCACAAACCAGAGACATGGAAGGAACAAGTAAAACCAAGAAACCCACACTCTGTGCTTTTGTCCTGTAATTTCTACTCAATGCTGGTAGAACCTGGGTGAAACACAAGTCCTTAGCCCACTTCAGATATGTTATCATTACACAATAATAATCCTCCCGTATATATTATCAAGAATAAATGAAAGCCATCCCAGCTCAACATCCAGGAAGCTGAAGCAGGAAAATTGCTGCAAGTTCAAAGCCAGTCAGAGTGACATGGCCATTCCAAACTTGCCTCAAAAACAAAACAAAACAAAGAAAAAAATGATACTATCTGTCAAAGAAATAGGAAACTTTGTTTTATTACATTAATCATTACTATTATTAAAATAATAATAATGGGATCTTTTTAATCTTGGAATTTATAGTTTTCTCCTTGGAAATATGGTTACTAATGTGGGAAGAACAGGATTGCCTAGAGTGAGTGCTCTGATTTCTATGTCACTAGCAAAGCCTGGGGGGATAGCCTTCAACACTCAACAACTGTTTCTGTGTGGGTTAAGTTCATTCCTTTTGGTGACTATCCTCTGTCAGTGAAGATAGAGCTCACTTCAGATGGAGGGACAAGATCCAACATTTAACAATGATGAAGAAGGGAATTTGGGCTCTGGCCAGTGTGTCTTCCTTGAGGCATGCTCTGCTGTGTGTTCCTAAGCCCTGTCCTCCTTTCGCAGGGTTTTTCACCCAGATCTCTACCTTGGCTGATGTGCAGGAGAATGTCATGGAATACCTCCATGTGCTCAGCCGACCCAAAGTCATCGACCAGGAGCATGACGTGGTGTGGACCGAAGCATACATCGATAGCACTGTAAGCCTACAGGGCCCTGGGGAGAGGCTGGGTTTGCCCTTTGCTTCAGTGCAAGGGTTTTCTTGTGTTCATTCCAGGGACAAGACGTCATATCATTCTCCATTAGTTATGGCCTTTAGTACATTGTCCAAGACTGTAGGTACAATAGACATTGTTGGCCCCAGCAAACAAAGTCATGCTGGAAAATGGCCATGAAAATGACCTGCACCTCTGAGAGTATCAAACACGCTCTCTTTTTGTTTGTGACTTCCCCATATCCCACGTGTGTTCACATTCCTGCATGAGAAAGCGGTGATAAGCACAATGATGAACTCAGCTTTGCCACATGTGAGGCCCAGTCTCAGTCGAAGATGCGACTGACGCTCACTGTGATAACAAATGGGGGCCACCACCGAGGATGCAATTACATTCTCCTCCCAGAGACAGGCAAAAATGCGACTACGTGGGATTCTGTAGGCGAGGTTATGTGAACTCTGATCGTGGGCTCCTGAAAAGTTGGATTCCGGTGTGTGCTTAAAAGGAGAGGCTTTGCCAGTAATCATCCCACGGCAGTGTTTTTGTGTGATTTTCAGGGTGATTTTTCATAGTGATACCGAGTCTGATGGGAGTGGCGTGTTTCATTTATTGATTGTAAATGTTCTCACGGGAGTGTTCCGCTGTCAGTTTTGTTGGGATTCACATAACATTAATCACGGCAGCACAGGCACAGCTGTGTTCTGGAGGGGTCTCCATGGCTGCCTTAGGCATACTTTCCTCTCTCTGGGTGCTCCTCTTCTTGTTCTTGCTGTATTTCTGGCAGCTGCAGGCACACAAGGGACAATAACAACACATGAAAACCTAACTGGTGACACCCTGACACATTCAGGCCACAGCAGTGGCCCTCACCCCATCCCACCCACAGTGGGACCTTCAAGACACAGACAGGAGTGTAACTCCTGGTTCAGGAGAATGTTCACAAAGTCACCTGAAGATGAGAGGTGGGGCTAGGAAACACTTTCTGGTTGCTGGTGACAATGATCTTTTGTCAGCTTGGGAGTCAGATTCCAGTTCAGTTCTCACTATAAAAACAAAATAGCTAGACTGCTATTTAATCTGATACCATGTTTAAATCAATGACAATGACCACAACAGTCATGGTGCTATCTCTTTTTAGCTGTAGTTAAGAGAGGCAGAAAAACCAGGAACGAAGAAGAAGAATGGGTTTAGCTGGTACTGAAGTTTGTACTCTGTAGTTTGTCATGCAAACTCTAGACATCTAGGTTGATCGGTTGTTTTTACTTCTCAATATAAAAATGTAGTAACAGAATCTAAAGTTAAAGCATATGATGCTTGAGCTTGAACAGATTAATAGAGCAGAGAGACCAATAAAAGCCCGATGACATATGGGAACTTAGTGTATGATCTCATCTTAGCAGAGCTAGGCCATAATTTTAAAAGGCAAAGAGCATTTTAAAAGTTGAGTAACTGACAAGAGAGCTTGGCAGGTAAAGGCACTTGCCACCAATCCTGATGACCTGAGTTTGATCCCCAGGACCTATAAGGTAAAAAGAGAACTAATTATCATGGGTTATCCTCCTCTGCCCTCCATGCTTGAAACCATGACATGTGACCCCACCCTCACTCACAAACATAAACAAATAATGTAATAAAACATTTTGAAAAATTGAGGAGACCCTTCCAAAAATTTCTATAGAAAAAGAAATTAACAGAAGACATAGGCAGGTCACAAAAATAACACAATGGCTTTTGAAATGGAAAAAATTATATACTTTTACCCATAGTAAGAAAAATGCAAACTAAACCATGATGAGATACCATTTCACAACAGCAGAGTGAGAAAAATTAGAAACTTAGCCAGGTCCTCTGCTGGTGAGAATGCCAGCAAGGGAGACCTTCCATGGATCACTATGGAAATGCGCAGTGGGATGGTCTCTATGGGGAAGGGAGTGGCGTTCGTTTGCCCTTTGTCCCGGCAGTCATACTTGAAGCCATGAAGGTAACTCCCCATCAAGACAAACGATTGTAAGATGTTTGTTCACTAGAAATGGGTGTAATTAATTTCCAAATGCTGGAAATTATCTGGCTCCCCAAGTGTTAAAGATTGTTTGTGTGAGCCATAGACTATTGGCAATAAGAATGAGGGCGGTCTCTGCTTCTCAGCATCGAGGGTTTATAGCACAGCAGGGTATGCTGCTAGGGAAAGTGGGAAAATGCAAGAGCGAGTCTTCCAGATGGCATGACGTGCAAGCAGAAATGCGAAGTTAGGGAACAAAAAGTCCATGGACTTGCTCACTTCTAAGACATGAGAAGATAGAGGCCAGGGAGGCAATGGGACATCCCCTTTTACATAGTTTTGATTTCTGTTGGACCTTTGCATGTGTGTATGCCGTGTGTGTGTGTGTGTGTGTGTGTGTGAGTGCAGGTGCACACATACAGTAACATATATGTGGAGGTGAGGGAACAATCTTCAATCTCAAGTGCCGTCCTGACCTTTCACCTTGTTTGAGTCAGGGTCATTTGTTCTTGCCACTGCATACTCAGGGTTGCAAGCCTGTAAGATTCCAGGGATTTTCCTGCTTCTGCCCATCTTATTGTGGAAGCACTTGGGTTGCAAATATGCATGACTGAGTCTAGCTTTCTGTGGTTTCTAGGAAACTAAACTCGGGTCTCTGGGCTTACATAATAAGCTCTGTACCCATTGAGCTGTATCCCTAGCCACGTTTTGACTTTAAAAAATTAGTGTGTGTGTGTGTGTGTGTGTGTTAGGGGATGTGTGCACCAGAACACATGTGTGGAGGTCAGAGGACAACTTTCAGGAATTGATTCTTTCCTTCTTTCCTTTTACCACAAGGCTCCTGGGGATCCAACTTGGGTCATCAAACTTGGCAACCAGTACCTTTCCCACTGAGCCTCTGGCCGGCTCAAATTAAAACAAACAAACAAACAAACAAAAAACCTAACCAAACCAAACCAATGTAACAACAGCAACAAAAACACAACCTTCCTTCCTTTCTTTCTTTCCTCCTTTCTCTTTTTCTTTGTGTGTGTGTGTACAGTTTTGAGTTTTGAAAGTATGTATGCTGTGTATTCAAACATCAAATGTATAACAATAAGAATGGAAGAAAAATGAAGTGCCAACAAGTTAAAAACAAAAATAATTCTATTTTAGTTAAATAACAAATTAACAGAGAAACCAAAGAAAAAATAACTAACCTTTTGAATTAATCTTTGATATAGTGCTAATATACATTATTAAATTTTGAATAAAATGCTTAATACTACCTTTAAATCTAAGGAGAATGTTACAAACAAATTTAAATTTTCTTAGCATCAATTGTAGTGATAAGCAGTTCTATGCTGGGAGGACCATGGAAGTGAACAAATGGAAATACTTCAAGACAAGGCAGATGCCTATGGCTCATTACAGAGTAAACTCCGTATGGCAAGATAACAGAGCCTACTGGGTGCTGTATCTGTTCTCTAGTACACTGGGTAGTGGGACAAGTCCAATAACATCTTGAGTAGGTTCAATAACATTAGCATCACCAATGAGAAGCAGATGGAGTCTATATAGCTAAGAAGGAGGATGTGGCGCTTATGCCGGTTATTATGGCTAGAAACATAACCTGAAGCTCATGGAGACTACTCGAGGCCTTTCCACATAAATAACCCTTCCAGCAGAAGAGGAGTTGGCCTAAGGCTAACCTAGGAGAACAGTTGTATCAGGATTACCTCTTAAGTTTCATGCTACATATGGAATTAACACGCCGTGCCTCAACCACCATGGCTCATTACAGCGTAAACTCCGTATGGCAAGATAACAGAGCCGACACATCCTGTCACCCTACAAACCCTTGCTGCACACAGATGTTGGGACCCCGTGTTTGGTCAGGCTGAAATAACAGCTCAGCAAGGTTTCATGGCTTCCCTCATGCCTGCTGTCAAATAGTTGCAAATCTGCTAGATAACTAAGCTCCAGAGTAGGAAGTGTTGAGGAATCTTCTCACCTTGGAGATGTCGAGAGACCTCTTGAGCCATTGTTTATGTGGCTGTGTGTTTACCAGCTCTGCAGGCCAGGAGGTGGCTGCAGAGTCACTCCGTCAAAGAGTCATGCCTTTGACTGAGAAACCGCAGTCTTTTCAAACGAGTCATCGAGACCAAGACCCTGCAGCTCAAGCAGAAACACAAACAAACACCCAAACCAAAAAATCCCATCATTTATACATTGGGGTCAGTATAAGATTTACATTCTGGATTCAACTGTGGAATCTGAGTGCTAAGATGATCCCACTGATTTTTGGAATCCCCTAAAAGTACACTTGGAGTTTAGTGTGCTTTGAACTCCTAAAAGCCAGAAATGATTGACCCTTACTGACTTGAGGAGCATGGGAGATCAGTGAAGCCCTCCTCTGGCTGTGCCTGGGAGGGCACAGCCATAGCTGATTAGTATTATTAAGTATACTGATGACTTCAAAATGCCTGGCATTCTATCTTCTATCCTAACCCATTCATCTAGGACAGTCCAGGGGCAGCACTGGTCTTATATAACTCAGCTTGCAATGATGTGCAGTTGCCTCTGTGACAGGTAACCAACACATTCTTCATGTGTATTAACTCTAGTGGGGTTTTAGGCACAAAACTCTTTAATGTATTTACATATTGTAAAATCTACCTTAGGTCTTGAGCTAAGAACTCTGAATATGAAAAAACAGTCGCCTGGGTCTCTCTCTCTCTCTCTCTCTCTCTCTCTCTCTCTCTCTCTCACACACACACACACACACACACACACTCACAGCCTACATTAGCTCTGCCTCCTAGCCAGTTGCCCTTATAAGATAGAAATGAAACCTGCCCTCCAGGGTTGGCTCTAAGGACAGTCTTTGCAGGGTGAGACTCTCACCCTATTCCTATTCTCTCCCCTGTTCCGACTTCCCTTACTTCCTGCCTTCTCTTCATCCATCCTTCCTTCTTCTACAGCTCAGCGTCACCCACATAGCTGCGTTAGTTCCCCATGGCCAGGTAACAAACAGCCATGCATTTAACAGTGCAGAGCATGGTCTTGAGCCTCCTATGGGTGTCTGTCCACTCTGGAGTATACAAGGTCATGGGTAACCGGGAGTTGTTCAAGAGCTCTCCTCTACAGCTCAGAGTTCTTTCCTAAGAAGAGTTGGATGGTCAGGATTCTTGGCAGAGTTTCATTGCTTGCAGTAGTTGTAGGACTGAGGGCCCATTTTCTTGCTACCAGGAGACCACACTCAGAGGCCACCTGCAATCCTTACCACATTGGTGCTATAGTCACACAAACTTCCCTGATTCCAGACCAGCAGAGTTTATCTCTCTGTGCTCAAACTCCCCTTAATGGCTTCCCCCATTATGTTAGGTTCACTAGGCTAGCTTCCCTTTCATTAATTTGAAATAAATGTTTTTTGGTAATTTGATTATGGGAGTGACATCCTTTCCTGCCCATTCTCAAGGGCAAGGGGTTTTACGGGGATGTACTTGTTGGGAGCTTGAGTCCTAGGAACCAGTTTGGAATATTGTCTGTCACAGCAGCTTTTCTGCCTCTGTGCTCTGGTTTGAGAATGGATGCTATACCAGGAGCAAATCCAGCCATTCCTTATCCTACAAACTCTCAGACCGGGGAGGCTGTGCCCATTCTTCTATGGTGCTTCAGTTCTCCATGCCCGCTGTCTTCATTATGCTGTGATGTGGAGAGGGTTTCTTCCTCCTTTGGAAGCAGAAAACCCATGACCCTGTTGACTTATACCATTTCCACCAAGTCCATAGGAAGTTGGCATTTTAAATTGTCTAAGTAAATCTGAACATTGCTTAAGTTTGCTTACTATGACCTTAGATCTTCTTTCTCCTTAATTACCTGAGTTAGCTGTCAAGGTGAAGGGGATTCCTGCCTGCTTGACTCACTAGGTGTTGTAACCGAGTGTAACCGGTGTTGTAACTGTCAACAATAGTTGACAGAATGGTTCAGAGCAACCTGGGAGTGTAGCGCTTTGCTTTTTTATTCATTACGCATTGGCTCATGATGTTCTATGTGGGGACAAGTTCAGGGAAGTGCCGAACCATGAACAAAGCCTGGGTTTGGATTCTTGCCCTTGAGGTCACAGGTTGCAGTTACCAAGCCTGACTCTAGTATCAGAGACGGAGCTCTCTTCATGACTCAATCTCCTGGCTTCCTGCTAGCAGTCTGATTAAATATTCTATGTCTGCCATAGCTGCTCTATTCAATTTGCTTTCCTGGTGAAGACCAAATAAATGAATGAATGTTAACAACATTAATTATGTTTAATTTAATAAGATCTCATGTATTAATTGGCAAAACAGCAAACACCAGAATTCTGGAATTTATAGGCTTCTCATCTGAACACGAGTCATGCACAGCCATTATCTTGGAGGTGCAGAGCGAAAAATCATTATGAGTGAAATTTGTTCCATTTTGTAAGCAAATCACTTGCACTTTGCAGTTGGGTCTTAATCAGCTTGGTAAAGCTACCCAATCGCCATGTAGGGCAGAGGTAGCATCAAACCTTGGAGACATCCACACTCTGATAAACCCCTCCAGGGGAGTTTGCACAATCTTGGTGATACACAGAAGGGAAGCAAGGAAATCTTTCAAAAACAGTGGGAATGTGACCATTTAAAATAATGAGAATTCATTACCCAGCCCTCCCGTCCCTTCCATTTGCTGGCAATGCAATTCAGCAGGCAATCTGCAGGAACTTCAAACCTATTTACTTGCATTGGCAAATTGGACCTGCATCCTTCCTCCTCGCCCCCCACTAAGTCCGACTTGGAGGAAAGGCTTTGGGTTTGATAAATTGCACATTTGTTTCGGCTTCCCATCTAGGAATGGCACCTCAGCCATTGAGGAGTCATCTGGGTGATTGCTTTAAGCTACAACTTCTTACTGCCCAGAAGCAGTTATTCAGGGGTGTCAGAGCCATCGTAAGGAAGTTGTACGGGGCTGGAAGTGGAATTTATAGTATTTTCCCAAGACACCACTGCGTATCAAAGACGTTGCAATCATCAGGACAGAGAGATGCGGAAGGAGAAACAGAAACCTTCCTGCTGGGCTGTGGAACAGAGTCTGCCATCTGCATTACTTGGCATGGAGGAAGCTGATTACGTTGGGACCTCTATTTCATAGCAGATGGGTTCATTAAATTTAATAGCCTCCAGAGCCTTTAGAAACCGTGTTAAAAACATGTGGAGCATGCTGTGACACTTCACTTCTGGCCCCACAGTCATTATAACTCTGGCACAGACGATAAATATTGCAGTACTTTATTTCCATCAAAACAGATTACTATTATAATTATTATTTTTTTTTTTTGCAGTAGATGCTGATGTGTGTTCCTGATTTAGGGAACCATTTATAGCCACCCAGATATTTTTTCTTCTACTTGGTACTAGATTTATCTTTTAAACCCTTTTTATTTTTATTGTTGTTGTGATATTTCTTTTTCAGAGTCTAGTTTGTTTTTCCTTTGGAGTTGATGTTTTAAGGCCATCAGTCAACAGTATAAATTTAACTTCCGACGAGATATAAGCTCTTATATAGATAACAGTCAATACCAGAGAAGCTTAGGGCTGAAAATGAAGGAGCCTTTTGGACTTTAGGTGTTTATTGTTGCTTATGAGGTTGCGGTTCCACGATGGACACCTGTTGATAGTGACAGGCCAGCCTCTGTCCTCCACCATACAGAAACTGGTGAGACCGTTAAGCCCTGGTTGCCCTGTGTCTTAGTTAGGGGTTCTATTGCTGTGAAAAGGCACCGTGATCATGACAACTCTTACAAAGGAAAACATTCCATTGGGGTGGCTGGCTTACCAATGGAGGTTCCGTCCATTATCATGGTGGGACACAGCAGCATGCAGGCAGCCATGGTGCTGGAGAAGGAGCTGAGAGTTCTACATCTTGCAGGCAACAGGAAGCCTGAGCAAAAGAGATTTCAAAGCCCTGCACCACAGTGGCACACTTCCTCCAACAAGACCACACCTACTCTAACAAGGTCACATTTCCTAATAGTGCCACTCCCTATGAGTTTATAGGGGCCAGTTACATTCAAACTGGCATACTATGGAACATGGAGTGTTTGACAGTTTGATGGCATAGGTAATTTCTAACTTGAAGTAGCATTGAAAACATGGGTTCTTAGAGCCATGTTGTCTTTGCAGGTCTCTCCTGAAGTATGACTAGATTCAGGGGTCAGTCTTGTTATTATTTTGATTTATTTTTTTACTCCTTTTGCCTTAATTTCTATACGAACTCCTAGCTGACAGTGATGGCTTCTACTAGCCATGGACTTCCATTATCACCATAGCCCTTTCTCTTCCAGCATCAGCATCAACCCCCATTTGATTCACAGCTCTGCCTAAGGCTGTTAGGTTTTTTTCTTACTCTTTTCCTCTTTAGGGGCCCCACCACCCAGCTCCAATAAATAACATGGAGGCTTATTCTTTCTTATGAATGCCAGACCTTAGCTTGGCTTATTCCTAGCCAACTTTTCTTAACTTAAATTATCCTACCTTTTGCCTCTGGGTTTTATCTTTCTTTATTTTATATACCTTTCTTTACTTCTTACTCTGTGACTTGCTGTGTAGCTGGGTGACTCATCCCTGATGTCCTCCTCTCTACCTTTTCTCATTCCTTGATTCTCCCCCCCCAGATTTCTCCTATTTATTCTCTCTGCCTGTCAGCCCCACCTATCCTTTCTCCTGCCTTGCTGTTGACTGTTCAGCTCTTTATTGGACCAATCAAGTGTAATGCAGGCAAAGTAACACAGGTTCACAGAGTTAAACAAATGCAACATAAAAGAATACAACACATCTTTGCATCATTAAACAAATGCTCTACAGCATAAACAAATATAACACATTTTAAAATAATATTCCACAGCATAAGGGTGAGATGGCAATACTAACATGACCTGAATCTCACAGAGTTGGAAGAAATCAGTTTCCAAAGAAATTTGGTGTGGGAAGAACAGCTGAGAAGCCTGAAAGTCAGGCAAAAGAATTTAGCCCTAGAAACCCAAAACAATCATTATTGTATCAGTGTGTTCTTCATCATGGTACCGTATTTTGAAGCTGTGGAAGCCATAATCTAATCACATGTTTCTGTGAGCTCTTTATTTATAGAACATATGAGTGAAGAAACATACTGTGGTTGATTTGGGGTATTGGGACAGGGAGACCCCACTTCTAAGCTATCTTCAGAACGACAAGAGAGACTAGGCATGGAAGAACTGTCTTGCCTACTTTGTTGCTGTAGAGCCCAAGCAGTATTGGAAGTGATTGTGTGTTCACCCTTGTACTTACAATAAGGTTTTAGATGGATTCCATTAGGAAATACGACTATGGAAATGATATCTGTCTCTACCAGAAAGCCAAATAGGTAAAGTTATTAAATATTTTTCTCAATTACAAGAGACAACCAAAAGTCTGCTCTCTGTTTGTGTCATCTCTCAGAAGCTTTGACTATGGGTTCCAGGATCCACAGGATGTGAGCTTTATTAGGAACATTGCCTTAGGATCAGACACACCAAGGGTCTATCAAGAGCAACAGCCTCTCTATTGGCTGTGTCTGGAGCTGTTCTGCCCCGCCCCTGTATTTTCTTCCTCAAATCTTTGCTGTAGTTCTCTTTCCAGAACAATTCTCCTACGCTCCTGGTCAATTTGGTAAAATCTGGTCTCCAAGCCCTGACATTATATATTATCCTGGTTCAAAAACTGTAGACATGAATTTGGTGTTTGTGTAGCTGGGTTTGCGTCTCCGAGCAAATCTCTATAGCCCATGTGTATATGTGGAGTTCATTCTGTCAGGCTCATGAAGGACCCTGTTGTAGAAACAGATCAGCCAGAGCTGTGAGTAAAGAGCCTTTCACAGAGAGATGTGAATGGGAGCAAATGTCCGGGACCCGAACACCTTGGCATTTCCAAACCCCAGTTCTTCCATCTGAACTCCAGCAAGTCACAACCCAACAGGCTCTGATTCCAACCCACACGAACACGTCTGCTTTCCGTTGAGTACACTGGTGTCAGGCGTGAGAGTGGACAGCAGACTCCAGGGGGAAAGGGCTGGTCCAGGTCAGGGGCAGAAAATGGGACATGGACAGGAAGGGTAGGTCATGGCCAATTCCACACAGGCCCATAGGCTGGCAGTTGAGAAGTCATTGTCATCAGGGAGGCCAGTCTATGCTGGGGAGTCGTGTGTTCTTGAGGTGCATGTCGGATATCAGATGTGGGATGGAGCCATCCCAGCGTCAGGTGTCCATCATTTTATGAAGGACTTACACTCAGTTAGTTACTGAACTAGTGTGTTCAGTAAGTTCTTGTGTCTAGTTTTCCTGACATGAGTTTAAGACTTCTATATGTCCCCATGTTTATAGTGTGACCCCCTTTCTATTCCTGGGGATAATTTATCTATCAGTCTATACTCTCACTACCTCACTAGTGTGGTTGCTTGGTCCATTCCAAGGCTGGACTTCTCCTTCTCCCCAGAATGCCTAATAAGCTGCTGGTAAAACAGTGTCCTAGGGCAACGCACAGCCAGGAAAACTGCTCTTTCATACAATATAAAATAACTTAGAGTAGGGGATAGTTTGATCTTCTATCACTTTCCCCAGCAGGTGTCCCCCCAGTCCGCTCCCTGCTTCCAGATGTCCTGGCCATTTCCTTCCCCTACATACTATCCCTGTTGTACGGGTGGTAGGAGACCCCCACTCTTGCACCTTCTGAGGACTTAGGGAAATAGTTTTGGAAACCACAGCCAAAACTGTATTGCTAGTCCCCCATCATGGCTCAGAAATGCGGGTGAATTATCTTCTCAGAACAGATTCTCATTCTTTGACATGGTTTAGACTAAAATGAACACATTCCTCCTGTTACCAGCATGAAGAACAATTAAAATAATCCAGAGAATCAGCCTGCGGTTTGATATCAGCTGCCAGCTTCATGTCTCTTGTGGTCTCTAGGATTTTCTCCATGTGAATAATTTAATTCTCTTATTCTTAGTCTGTAAGAATTGATGTAGCCATGATAAATATGATGCCCGTGAGACTGTGGCTCACAGATGCCATAGATAAGAATTTGTCACCTCCCTTGGGCTCATAACCTACATCTATTTACAATCAGTGAGAAACCCTGCTTTGTGTTTTCTTGCCTTCATGGTCTTCCAGATCCAACATATGAACACTATGGCAATCAGAGGCGCCGTCTAGCCCTGTTCTATCTGCTGGCGATGTGCACTCCTGTCAGCTGTCCTAGCCAAACACGCTGCTCAATGCCAGCTCCTTGGGGAAAATTCTTTAGAGCAAAGAAAAGATGAGCCACGGCAGTAGTTAATTCAGATAAACAGGAACATGTTTTCAAATCAATTTCTATTATTTGTAATCAAAGCTGCTGGAACAACAGCATCCTTTCAGGGCATTGGGCACAACTACTAAACACACTTGCCATTGATTTCTACTCTCAAGTTATCACACCCAAGATGGTCCAAGCAGGGAGAAGCCAGCAGGGAGAAGCCACCACACAGTTTGGGTCTCTCTCAGGTGGCCATTTGGGAAGCAGCACTTGCCTTGTATCTTCCTTTGGAAAAGGCAGGTTCATAGGTACCTCCTGTTGGTGGATTTCCCATAGTATTCCTAGTGAGGTACTTGTGGATAGCGCTACCCTTGCACCTTATAGGGTGGAGCCATCAAGAAACCCAATTAGAAAAATTTTCTTTGGAAAGATCTCACCAAGCTGCACCTGATCTGTTTTTGATTCCAAGTAAGAAATTAATTTAAAATATAGTAGGATAATCATGGCTCAGATTTTAGGGGAGCCTAAAGCCTATGTTTCAGGTGTATGTAGTAGCTCACGCTAACCTGCTCTTTAGCACAACTCTTCTCCATTGGGCCCTACTTTCCATCCCTGTCCTGCTCACAGCCATAGGGACCTCAATAGCCAACCCCAGCGCTCTCTCTAACCCAGACCATTGTACATGCTATTCTTTCCTCAGGAAACAGTCTTCCTCTCACCTTCCCTGGAACCTGTGTACATGTCCCATGTTTTTAGTTTTATGATCCTCTGCTCTCATGACCTCCTCTCCCAGACCATAGTCTACAGTGCAATGATCCACATTTCCTTCCGTGCACCTGGACGCTTTGAAGAACTCCTACTGCCCTGGAACATTTGCATGTGTTTAGGTTTCCTGAGGAGAAAGATGGTGGCTGACTCTTTGCAGTATGCTCAGTGAAGTGCTGGGAGCCATAGGTGAGTGCATTCTTGGGGGGCGGTAGGAATTTCATGCACTGGAGCTTTTCAAGCTGAGACACATCTGAAAACATCCTGTTAGTTAGAATAGCATCATTCTCAGCACCACCTTAAGCATGTCACTCATTGCTCAAGGCCATCTTTGTAATAGATGTGAACAATAGGTTCCTCTTCCCATCCCATTGGACATGACTGTGTGTCCAATACACCAATTCAACAAGAAGTCTGACATCACATCCTCTCCTGAGTGACCAAGCTAGGTTTCTATCAGACATGTCATTGTTGTGGGAAAATTGACCATACTTCTGTCCATTGTTAAAATGAAAGGAAATTTTTAATAGCAGTTGCACTTTTAGAATCATGTCTGGATGCTAGGCATGTAACGGGCATCTAGGGAATCCTTGGATATAATTCCTAACATTGATTTTATATTTCCTGGCCTCCCATCTGCTGTTTTATCTATTGTCTTGAGGTACCTTACTATGGTGAGCAGAAGTGCACTCTTGGTACTACTAGACTTCACTCAAAGAATATCAGCTTTCCTGATCCCTCATCTGTTGCTTACCACTGCCATGCCTGGGCTTTTGGACATGCTTCTTCCTCATCTGGAAAGCCACCTTGCATAGCTCCCCTCCTGGGGAGAAGCATTTATGAAGGTTCCATGCTTCTATTGAAATGTCACCCCCACTCATCTTTGAGTTTCCATCTTAGGGCTTTGATGATCGATTATAATTGAGTACTCGGATTTTCCCATTCTTTAAAAAAAAAAATCTTTCTTGTTTTTGTTGCCCAGCAACATGAGGACTGTGGGCAAAGTCTGTGTTTTATCTGAAGAGCTCGAGTCTGATACATGGTCAATGCCCTGGGTTAACTCTTTAGACCCAGGACGGCTCGTTGCCACCTGCCTCTGTTCAGTACTCACTGCACCGTCTCACGGGCTGTGCACACCACTTGCCCTCACTGTGTACGATTTTACAGTGAGCCCACAGACACCAGAGCAGCAGCACCAGGGTGATGGCGGCACCCAGAGCACTGGTCAGTATGGTTGGGCTTGACTTCCTCATTGGAAACCTTGCCTTCTGATAAACTCTCCCCGCAGAAACTGGTTAGTATGCATGGCATCTTCAGCTGCCAAGGAGCAGTCCCTGATTTCAAGTGAAAGGACTGGGGAAATCAGGGGTGACACAGATGGGTTGAGGAGATCTGATTGCTTAAGTCATATTGTTTATGCTAAAGTGCTTGAGTCTGATGGAAAAGTTCCTAACAGTGGTTTTCTTGCTATAGATATGGTTTACGGATGAAGTGGGAAATGTGACTTTTTTTTTTTAATCTTGGTAGAGCATCATCCTAATTTAGGTGGACTCCCAAGAAACTTGATATTAGGGGAGGCCGGGAAAAATATTTAGGTTCATAAAACCTCTTTAGCATTAGCACTCATTTCTCCATCAAAATATAAATGCTATCTGCTTTTAATTACTGGCCTCATCCAGGCCAAGTTAATTACTGTGGGCTAGGCTGAACAGAAAAGTTCCCAGAAAGCCTGCTATCATGATGGAAGGGTAGAGCATTTCCTGCAGGAGAGGAGAAGGAAATCCTTAATGAATTAGCATCTTGACTTTTGCAACAGAATACTCAGGGCCTGGATGGGTGAAATCATAGGCTTTTGGCAGCTGTCTGCCTTCACAACACTTGGCAATCTGCTTCTTATTATTTTGCTGTTATGCAAAAGCATAGAATTCTCAAGTTAAGAAATATCGATCACTGCGTGACAATGGACACAAAACAAAAAATGTATCATCTTCAAAAACTTCTTTAAAAATGAAAGGCTTACTTATTTTGTTTTGAAAATGTGTGGGTCATTTTTCTACTTAGAAAGTGCTGTGGTTTTGTTAAACATATGTTATTTAGAGGTTAAAATAATCTTAATCTTAACTATTAATATTTTTGAGAACAGATATTTTTTTCAACCACAGACAACCGAATGCAAACAAGAAGGAACTTGGAAAAGACACTGATGGCTGAACATGTGGGAGAGCAAGGAGGGAGGGAGGCTGCCTGGCCACAAGACCTGCATTCACGGCAGCCTGTGCTGTCCTGGCAGAGCTGTGCATTTTTATAAGGTCTAGTGATTTCCCCAGACTTCATGGAATCTAGATCAAATGTGTCCGGTTCCCATTCCTCTTGTTATGATAATCAACACAGGGCTGAGTGAGGAGGGCTCAGGATGTGTATACTTTGTGGTCTTTCTGTGAGCCCAAATGCCCCTTCTCTGTCTGCAGCTGGTCAGCAAATGGGAGGGGCCACTGTTAGCACAGCACCATTATAGAGTCTCTTGTGTGACCAGATATAGGGTGACCTCATCCATTTCTACATGCCTATTAGGCCAAGAGTCAGTCTCCACATTGGACACAAAGATTTCATCGTTTTCATTTTTTAAATTAAGTTCTTACAGTGAATAAGAAGAACCAATTCTCTGACTGATAACTGTCAATCATTTTGGTATTCCTTGGTACCCATCAGTGTGGAGCAATGAGGCTATAGGTCCTTGTTCACAATATAACCAGATTATCTTGAAAGCAAGCCTCTGGAGAATTCTGACATCTGTACAAACACATATTTGCTCATATGTGCTAAAGTCACCTGTTATGGAAGCTCAAGGAAGTCCAGGTTCTCAGCCCTTTTAAGAGTTCTGATGGTATATCTCACAGGGACAAAGGAATCTCCTGCAGAAATCAGGTCATTCTCTGTTCTGATTCAGGTGACTGGGGTCCCAACTTGCAACTGAATTCAGACTCTTTAAAGCACTTGTCTGGAGCACTAGTCTAACAGACAGCTCTCCCAGAATCCTTTTGTGGGTTTATATGGAGAAAACCAATGCCTTTGCACTCTGCTGAACCAATCCAGAGTAGACACCTTCCACCATACTTATAATGATCATTTCCAATGTCTGCAGTAGTCATTGACAAGCCCTCTTGCCAATAATAGTTTAAACACTATGCACAATCTCTATTCTTATTTTTCCTTATATTAATATATTCTTATTTTATGTGTATGTTTTCCATGCATGCATAGAAGTATACCGTGTGCAGGCAGGTCTCATGGATGCCAGAAGGAGGCAGCAGATCTCTCGAAACTAGAGCTACAGACAGTTGTTAGCTGCCATCTAGGTGCTGAGAACTGAGCCCAGTCCCGTGCAAAAGCAGCAAGTGCTCTTAACCACTGAGCCATCTCTCCAGCCATCAGGACATCTGCTAATGATGAAAGCAGTTGAGAACCCCTATAGATCCCAGTTATCATTCACACTGCCATCAAACTGTCTATCCCGAAGCCTTCCACCATGACTTCCATCCTGTAGAATACTGCTGTGTTATGTTCTTTTCTATGAAATGGGGGTAGCAGTGCTGATCTTCTGTACTTGGTAAGCTTAAAAAAGAAGAACACTGCTCAGCACTATGCCAAACACATGGCTAGTACTTGATAAATTGGTAACTAGCAGTTCCAAATACTTACTATCTAGGCTCCATATATAGTACTATGGAATATTTTTTTTTCTTTTACTTGAGATTATCCAATTCTGACCATCTCCAAAATAACAAATGAACAAATAAATACAGCGGTTAGGTGAGATGGGGCATGAATGCCCTTTGCTTCCAGAATTGCCTTAGCTTGAAGAACTTGCTCTGAATGGTAGAAGGTCTGTGCCATGCTTGGGTTGAAAGAGATCAAGTGACACTCTACCACGGCCATTGTCCTTTGTTGCCTTGGAAGTCATTATGGCTGTAGTTTTTGGAAATAGCTAGAGCAAGAAGGAGGTGTGATGCTGGGATAGGCCATGCTTTTCAGCTGTCTGATGGCCGCCTAGTGTGTCAAGGAACCAGTAGGAAATGGCTAGTCTGCTGTGATGGGTGATGCTCAGACACATCCTTCCTTCCAGTGCAGGCCTTACCTGAACCACACAATAAGGACAACCAGAATGCCTAGAGCCTCAATAATGGGGCGTAACTCTGAGCCTTTATAACTGTCTCAGCTTTCATTAAGTGCATTTTATTAACCCTGTTTTCCAGATAGTAGAGACCGCACTAAGAGAAATTCCACAGTTTTTCTGAGAAGATGGGGTAACTAAACACACAAGTGAAACTCAGCTCCCATAATCTATGTGGATGGGAAACTCTTAGATAGGATGCCATACAGTCCAAGATTTCCTCATCCCTGTATATGCTCTGATAAGACACCCAGCCCACAGGTTGCTTCCTAAAGGTGCTAGAGTCTTGAAAATGCCTGCTGGGAAGTTAGAGATGTCATTTCTGTCCTGCAGGCCAGATTTTTGAAAGCTCCACTGTGTCTGCTTTGGGAGATAAAAACACTGAAGCCCAGCTTGACCTGGGTTGTATTATCAGAACCTTGGCAACACAACCTTTGAATTTTGCAATGTGCAGCACTCCTGTGGGCCCTTCTCTGTGCTACAGTAGAGGACAGGATGGAAACTCCCAACTCGTCACACTAGAGGAAGAAGTGCAGCATTCTGGGGGGTTTAGTCGCTATTCACATCAACAGTGCTTGGTAGGTTTTAACTGTTCTGGAATGTACAGATTAGATGTGCCCAACATTAGAAAAGAATGAGGTAGGGGTTTCCATCACAGCACCCCTTACATCCTGTATCTTCTGTAACTCCAACCATTGTCACTGTGTCAGAAATCTCACATTATTCCTAAAACACAGTTTTCCTGGGGAAACTGAGGGTCTGAACCAAGCTCCTTCTGGCACTTTAAATTACTCTGCATGGCAAGTGTGCCTACCTCAGTGAATAGTCCAGCAATTCTCTAAGTGTGCTAGTGAATGCATCAAAGACTCAGCCGGACAAACCAGTGTGACCTTAGGCAGCCAGGACAGAGAGGATGACTTGTGAGAAAGATTCTCTCCCTCCACCCTGAAGATCCCAGGAATCAGGCTAAGTGCCAAGCTCTTTTACCCACTAAGCAAACTTGCCTGCCCTTATTTCAACTATTTTTTCCGAGTATCTCCTTAGCTTACTCTTAAGTTGTACATGACAATGGCCCTGAGTTTTTATTTATTTATTTTCTGTGGCTGCATATTCACCCAATATGATACCACACAAATGAAAGAATGTATGACTCAATGGTAAATGGTGTCCACTCAGAACATTTTATTCCCATTAATGTTGGATCTGTCCTCCTAATTTTTACATAGTTGGTCAATGATCAGTGTAAGCCCTGCCTCCCCTGTGGACCCTGCCCACCGGTTCCGTTGTCCTCACAGTATAGCCGTCTTTCCATCTGCATCTCTCCAGTCTTCAGGACAGTCACACCCAAATCTCTAACCTCTACCACTGTCACCTACCCCAGAGGTTGATCCTTTATAGATATTTAGTTGGTAAATAGATAAGGAATAACTGTGTGGGAGTTTTGATAGGCTTAAACTAATAAAGTTCTGAGCACTGTGAGGTCATCACCCAGTTGCTAGACAGTACGTAATTCTGTATCTATCTGCTCTATCCATGATTTAAAAGAAATCACACTGTGAACTTTTACATATGAAATACTGAAGCTAGGAACACATGCAGTAACACCTCACGGGGCCTGTGTCTTATTTATCTTTGCATGTGGCCTGCATACCCAAGACGCATTCTTTATGTGAGTAGGCAAGCTCACTCATGAATGTATGACTTCAATTTGCTGTCTCTCGTTAGGTTAGGTTTTCATATTTTCCACCATGGAGATATGGAAGACATTGTTTTTGGAAAGAGCTCTGTGGTTGGTACTCATTAATTTCAGTTAGCAACAAAAGAAAGATGAAAACAACCCAATGTTGCCATCCTCACATGTTTCAAAACTTGTCTCTTTCTGTGGGTGTTTTCCTGTGCACACATTTTTGAGCATGCCATCTCACTACACACATAATGACAGTTGCTTTAAGTTTCAAGGCAATTGAACTCTGAAACAGTTGCTTTTAGTTTTGGTTAACAAGCCAACTAGGTAATAATACAGTCTGACTCTGGTGAACTAACCCACCTTATCAGATCAAGTCATCTATTTATAAATTCATTTCTTCATGTATTAATCTAAGTCACTATTAATACATTTTGTGTATTAATCTAAGTTTTTCTTAAAGTTTTATTTAATTATTATTTTGTGTGTATGAGTGGGTTTTTTTTTTCCTGTATGAATGTCAGTACCCCATTTATATGCCTGTCCCTGGTGGAGACCAGAAGAGGTTATTGTCATCCCCTGGAAGTGGAGTCAGATGCTATGAGCTGGCATGTGGGTGCTGGGAATCAAACCTGGGCCGTCTGGAAGAGGACCTCTCTCCAGCCCCAAGCTTTTAGTTTTTGAAATCAGCCTATGATGTTAGAAAGAATTAAGACATATTGAGCAAAGTGTATTTTTTGTGGTTTTCCTTTACCCTGTCCTTAAGAACAATCTATCTCACTCTAAGATTTTAATTTTTCTCTTAAAAATATAGGACATAAATAGTTTATTTCTATGTATGAAACCGGTTTTATATCAGAGAAAGGTTAGAAAAAAACCTTTCCATATGTTCCATAATCTCTTTATACTCACTAAGGCATATGAGTTAGATGTATAAGAGTAATAGAGAATTCTTTTATTTAATAGGTATATAAATGCTTCATGAGTAATAACTGAAGCATTCCCTCCCCCCAGTCTTCTGGCCTGGAAATCTATATACTGTTTTAACAAAGGACAATTCAACATGGAGAAGCAACAATATTATAAAACAGGTGATCTAGGCTTTGGGGTGATTCATATTTAGAGTTGAGCATGGAGAACACTAGTGTCAGGGTTTCTGTGTGGACACAAGTTTGTGCTCTCTCAGTTGTAAGGACTGTTCTGCTGTGAAGGTGGCAGGAAGAAGCCTCACAGCATGAAGTTTATGCTCTGATTTTAGCCAGGAGTGGGAGGACACGGAATTCCTTCTTCACCTACTGCTTCTCAGCTGTCTTCAGTTCAAAATAGTTCTCATGCCAAAGAGGCATATTTGAGGATCATGGTTACTGAATTTACATAAATTTCCTTATTAATGAGCAGGGATGTCTTCCAAATCATTTTTAAGTTCCCCAAAGTGGGAATCTTGATGATGCAGAGAACTGACCTTCCTCCACAGTGCTTCTCAGGAGGACAGAGGAGCTGCACAGCTGGATGGACACTGGGAACAGAGTTTTCCCTTTACTTTATTCAGCTTGGGTCCTCAGTAAATCAGCTGCTCTTTCTGGGCCCTACTTTCCGCATATAACTTGATCTGGTCCTCTACGAATAAGCATATGCAGGGAAAGTGAAATTGGGGATACTATTAATAGCCAGAAATCCACGTCATCATAGTAACAACCCGGGGCAGAAGGACTAAATGTTCTCACAGTTAGCTCAAAGGGGCTTCTCAAATTCTGAACATCTAGTGCTTAATAAGAGTTAAATTATTAAATAAGAAAAAGCCTATTCCTGCATTTATGTATTGCTGCTTGAGCAACAAAAATGAGAGTAAACATTACAGCTACATATATCAGATACTATTGTCCAGACATGGGTCCAAGAGCTATATCAAAAATATATTTATAAATAAATATAAAAACTAAATTCTATTTAGTTACCAGGCATGGCAATGCACCCTGTAATCCTGCCACTGGTGAGGCTAAAACAAGAGGGGCAAAAATTCAAGGTCTATGTAGACATTCAAGGCCACCCTGTGATACATAATGAGACCCTATGTCAAAAACCAAAACACACAAAAATTATATTTAAACATAAAATTAAATCTATCATTTGCTGTGGGACAGTGGTCTTGTATCCTATAAAGATTTGTCACTTGTACTGGTTTAATAAAATGCTGATTGGCCAGTAGTCAGGCAGGAAGTATAGGCAGGGAAACCAGAATAGGAGAATTCTGGGAAGAGGAAAGGTCTGCAGTCATCACCAAACACAGAGGAAACAAGATGCCTCGCTGATAAAAGGTACTAAGCTACATGGCTAACACAAACAAGAATTATGGGTTAATTTAAGATGTAAGAGTTAATAAGAAGCCTGAGCTAATAGGCCAATCAGTTTATAATTAATGTATGCCACAGTGTGTTTCTTTGGGACTGAACAGCTGCAGGACTGGGTGGGACAGAAACCTCTGTCAACAATCATTAGGTGTAAATAAATAGCATTTATGAGATAGGTGCTATTTGTTGCTGGTGTTTGCTGACAATAAAACCGAACTATTGAAAAGAGTTGAATACTTGCCCAACTGTCCGTTCAAATCATTTGCTTAAAACAAATAAAAATGATCTTTTGCCTCTTAAGAACATAAACATTGTTTAAAAATAGAACCAGAGAGTTATTTCATATTCTGCAAGGATGCTAGGAAAATCTGGGCAGTTTTGGCCCAGATCACACAATTTTGCTGAGCTTTCTCCCTGCTGCCATCATGGAGCCCATAGCTGTTTGGAATTGAATCTGTGCCTCTCCTGATTCATTTTCATGTTACTCCTTCAGCTGCCTGAACTGCCAAAGCTTCCTCCAAAGCCCCTCTAAAGCCGACATGGATTATGGTCGTGTCAGGGAGGCAGCATGACTCATCCGAGCAGGGCTTACACATAAGCGCCCAGGTTGGGCAGGATGAGTTGTGGCAGTCCAGGCTGACTCAGAAGCCCAAGTCATTCTTCTCTGTCCTGAGACCAGACTCTGTCTTCAGAAGAGTTACAAAAGGGAGGTGTTGGAGATCCAAGTAGATGTCCCACACAATAAGAGATGTGGTTTTTCTTTTTGGCCTGCTCTGGTATCTGTATCACTTAGGGAGATGGCAAGGATGGTCTGTGCTAGTTAAGATCACAGGACAGAGGGTGTGGGGTTTAAATGTTCACTGTATGATTTGGGCTAGCTTCCTTAGTGCATCTGTGCTTCTGTTTAGTCATATATAAAAGAAGGCTCTTGGGAGACTGTATTCAAGATAACTGATGCAGTATCTTCTCTCAGGGACCCACCTTCTTCCATGTTACTTGTTGGTTCTACCGCAGTCATGGGTGCCTGTTGTTACTTTAGGTGACAGTTCAGCATCTGTTTGTTGTTCATCATCCATGTCAAATGGAAAGCTGGCAGGAGCCAGGTTGGTTCCGTCCGTGCTCAGGAAGGTTGGTATGAGGTAAGCGTGGAGGAAGCCCATAGATCTCGCAGCGTGCTTCACCGTCTGCAGTGCTCACTGTCAGGCTAGATGTACTTATTTGTAATTAGCATACAGAGTATTAAATTCCCTTATGATATTTTCTTTTTTTTCCATACATTGTTTTGTTTTATTTTTTCCATTCAAAAACATAATTAAAGAAATAAAATTTTTACCTTTCTTCCCCTTCTCCCGGTCCCCTCCTACTACCTCCCCACCCCTCCTCCCTCCCCCTTCTTCCTTGAAAGAGGGCATGGTGCCCTGCCCTGTTGAAAGTCCAAGGCCCACCCCCATCCCTCCCGGCCTAGGAAGGAGTGCTTCCAAAAAGACTCGGTTCTCAAAAAGATAATACATGCAGAAGAGATAGGTCCTGGTGTCATTGTTGATGGGTTCTCCATCTGCCAGCGTTCGCTGCCACATTCAGAGAGTCTGGTTTGATCGTATGCTCATTCAGTCCCAGTCCAGCTGGATTGGTGCGCTCCCATTAGTTCAGGCACCCTGTCTCAGTAGGTGGACCAGCCCCTCACGGTCCTAACTTCCTTGCTCATCTTCTCCCACCTTCTGCTCTTCAACTGCACCTTGGGGGCTCAATCCATTGCTCTGATGTGAATGTGGGTCTCTGTCTCTATCTCCATCCATCGGATGAAATTTCTGTAATGATAATCAAGATAATCATCAATGTGACTATGGTACAAGGCTAGTTCTGGCACCCTCGCCTCTGCTGCCTGAATACCTAGCTGGGGACATGCCCGTGTACACCTGGGATCCCCAGGGCCAAGTATCTTGCCAACCCTAAAATGATTCTCTTAATGTAGATATCTTATTCCCTTCTCCAATGTCCACCTTTCTTCCATCTTCACCCTCCCACTCCCCCAAGCTCTCCCCAGTCCTTCTCCCTTCTCCTTCCCCCTCTC
>PVIU01021292.1:0-31928 GCA_004026605.1 Ondatra zibethicus
TGTAGTTGTTACTGTCTTACTTCCTCATGTTTGTTACCAAGATCATCAGGATGTCTCTGCTGGTCAAACCTGATCACTAAAAACTCTGAAGGAATCCATAGCTTTTCACTTTCTGTGGAAACATAGGCACTTCTCTCCCAATGAAACACAATTACCAACTTCCATTCTGAAGCCATGATGTCTCTAAACCATACAGGCTGGATTATTTAGCAGTCTCCCCCATAGTTTAATGTTTATCAGCTGCTGCTGTTCATTCATCACTCAAAAAATTAAAAGTCAACAAAACATCATAGAGGATCCAGATGCACTGTGTATTTCCAATCCTTATGTGACTTTTTACATGTTACTTACTCTTTATTTTATTATTTTCATACTAGTTTATGACTGTCCATACCCATTTTTTTAATTGTATCTTTTTAAAGTTTTTTTTTCAGTCTGAACCACTTTATCATGCACCTGCAGCCTTCTGTGATTTCATGAGTCAAACCTTAAACCCACTGTGCATCTCCACACATGGTGCTGGCTGGCTCAAGCCTGAAGGCAAAGGCCAGGAGCTGTGTCTCTGTATGTTGTGGCCTTCCTGAGAGTTGGAGGGGCTAGGAAGCTATGTCTGGCACTGTGTGTGTGTCTGGAACATTTAAAAAAAAAAAACAAACAAAACCTTTATAGGATCCTATGTGCAAATACATGTTTTTCCCACATTGGATGCCATATGTAACATTTACCTAAACTGGACTAGTATTAATAAAACTCAGCAGTCAGAAATTGAGACAAAACCTGACCAATTCAAGGAACAGAGAAGGGGCAGTTGGATGACCCTATTCTCCATGTTTCCCAGACCAAAAATCCCCAGAAGTCTCCCTCAGCTGCTCTTTCTTTCTTCTAGTCTCTCTGTATCCAAGTTCCTCAGACCACCCACATCTCTATGGTTAATCCTGGTCAGCCAATCACTGATTCCTTCTTTAATTCAAGGTGGCTTTATTGGGACCATGGAATGGCAGTGTGAATAATTCTCCTGCAACACTTTGGTGCTGGATGAACATCAGATGATTCTTGGATTTTTGATCCCAATTATTAAGAGTCCATCAAAATAATAGAGAAAGGCAAAAAATATTCCAGCCTAGGAATTTTATGTAGTCATTGGTACTTTTCATTATTTCCATTTTATTGTTCTTTAAGACCATATAGTATTTAATTTATGTTGTAAATCTAAGAACATGCATTGACCTATCTTAGCCATAAAATTATTTCCAAGAATCTTTTTAAAAGGTTGACTCACTATGCAGTCCTACATATCACTGCATAATTAAGCTATCCTTGAGACAATTACCCAACTATTGGTTATGCAGAAACAAACATCACAACACATAAGAAAAAGCTTTTAAATTTATCACTTTAGACTCTTACTTTATTCTCTGTTCCATTTTAAGTAGGGGTAGTGATACATGCTCAACTTTCAACATCTTCAATGCAATGTGTTGAGCTCTGGGAAAGATATCAAGGGACTGAAGAATAAAGAATAGAAATGAGGGAAAGAGAGGAAAGCAATGGGAGGAGCGGAGTAAGCGAAGGATGGGGTAGTGGGAGGAAGAAAACCATGGACGGGCAAAGAGAGGGAAGGAGAGAAGGAAAACAATGAAAGGTAGGGTAGACAAGAAGAAAACAAGAGATTTTAGTCCAGGATAAATCTAAAATTTAGTCCAGGGGGCAGGATATCTATTTTAGAAAACACTGGCTCTATTATTTTAAGTTGGGTATTTGACAGCTGGTTGAAAAATATGCAAATAAAGCAAATGGATTTTCAAAAGTATTTTGAAATCACTGTGTAAATTCTCATGTATGTTTAAGATCATTTTATATAGAAAGGAATCCCCAGATCAATACTCTGTAGTGTTCTTCATTTTTATTAAAAGTTATTGCTCTAGGATTCTGAATTCTGAATTGGTATATGTGTCTCTTGCCACACGCATAAAGGGATTTGATGTTCAATAACACAGACTATAGCTCACCTCTTCTATGGTTGGCTGCATTATTTATAATTATCTTTGTAGCAACTTCATATGTGGAAGTCATAATCTGAGCTCTCCATTTTTAGTTCACCACAAACAAGACTTTTCATTTTTAATAGTGTCATTTACCTAGCAGCCTTTCTGCCAGAGCTTGAATTATTCAGCTGTTTTATTTCAGCACATTCATATGTCAGAATTGTGAGAACTTTCCTGTTTAAAACAAGTTATCCTGAAAGCTAATCTGATTATGCTGAGAACTTATCTGCACTCCCACAGCTTAGTTCCATATCTATGTATAGCTCAGAAATGAAAAGACTTTAGTATATATGCATAGGATTCATTCATCAGTGAAGTGAAATTAGCAAATTGATGATAATAAATCAAAAGATACAATAATGAATGTAAATTTTGATTGAGAACTTTTTTTCTGACAGTAATACCTTCTGATTCTGATAGCCTTCACATCACAAGGCATTGTGGAACCACAAGATGAAATTATCTACACATTTTGTTTTAAGACAAGCCCTATATATCTACCAACTGTTTTTATGAACACTGATTTCTTGGATCTTCTTGGTAGAAAATGGAGTCTGAAGTCATAATGTCAGAAGTCCTTACTCTTCCATAAGGAAGACAAAACAGTGAGTGTTCTCCAATCTGGTTGCATGGAAAAGACAATCCAACTATTTGTGAGAAGTTATCTGTAAGAGAAACCTATTTTGGAGTGACTTTTAGTAAAGGGGATAGGTTCATTCAAGCCAAACTGTTAAAATATCAATGCATTTCAAACACAGCTCCTACAAAGGTGCTAGACAGATTTTCATGTAGAGCAGAGGAGTGAACCAAGTGGAACTGTAACACATAGAACAATCTAGAAACCCATACAGGAAAAAATAATATCACTCTGCTGAAATAGTTTGGTTTGGGAAATTGATAAGGAATGTAAACATATGATCTCTTATCAGGATAAGAAAATTCCATTCAGAAAATCATTATAGCCACTATGGGTATGATTGGGCTGAGGAAGTCACAGAATACACACAATTACTGCTGGGCATAAGCAAATCATACTTTGACTTGAATACAGCTGTACATTTCTGCCAATAACAAAGGTTAGAAGGGAACTGAGCTGTAACTAATAGCCAACTAGGGATGAAGTTTTAGTCTGTGAGGCTTGACAGCTCCTTGTACTATTATGGCCAAGTTATTGACCAGACTGCTGCTTGGTCTATGCCCAGGTGTAATGTAGTTCTGTGGAAAATGCTCAAGTGAGTATAACAGGAACCACGGCCCAGCTTGTTTTGCAATTGAATTCCCAACCTTCAAATTACATACACATATGTGGTGTGACAGTAATCACAGTAAGGGTTATCTACAGGTTTTTAGTGATTGCTGATTCTTTCTTTCCTAAGATTCGTTCACGCCTGCTGTTCCATATTTGCTTCTGTTTACACTCCAGGAGAAGCTCTCAATCAGTAGAGGTGACTAGTCCATTTTTTCTGTTGAAGTTGTTCCAATATATTATTCTGGATATTTTGGTTTTGTTTTTCTACGACTGCAGTCTCAGCCAGCGTGCCTCAGGATTCCAAAGAAGTGCTTTCCAGTTCTTTCCCAGCTCTTAAGGATAATTGATTATTCTAGTCCTTCCACTGTCGCCACCCATCCCATATCCCAAGAGTTTCTTTGATTATTTGCAATTTCAACTCCTTTCTGTTATATTTCGATGTTTTACAATTGTCTTTGTCTAATTACCAAAAGATCAGAACACCAATAAATGGGCCTCCAAACTTCCAACAAATCTAGTCCCAGAGCAGCTGCCAAACTGTCCAGACACACACTGCGGGAGTCTCCTTCCCAAGGAGGCCCTGCAGCAAGGGGTTCAGCCATCCCCAGCCCTCTGGTACAGAACGCGCCGCTTTCTCCGCAGCGCCCCGCCCTGGCTCGCAGGCCCGCGGCGCGCGCCGCTCCCTTCCCCCAAGACTCCGCCCCCGCGGCCCAGACCCGCCTCTGCGCGCCAGGCCCGCCCCGCCCTCCGGCCCCTGCTGCCTCCTCTCTCCCTCCGCGGGCCTGGCGACCGCAGTTAGCTCGGCGGAGCCGGACTTCCGGGGCCCGGGGCGCGGGCCGCAGCCGAAGACCGCGCCTCCGGTCGCAGGCCGCCGGCGGAGCCACCCCTGCGGGCCCCAGCCTTGCTCCAGGGCGGGCGCGCCCGGGCGCGCACACCCGGCCCCGAGGAGACCCCGCCCGGCCTCTGCCTGTGCAGTCCCGCGTCGCCCGCGGAGCCCTTGGTCTCCGTGCTCCGGCCTCCCGCGAACAACGATCTCCCGCAGTCCCACCTTTGCCTTGTTGGGGCCCAGCTCAGTTTGAGGACGCTGTCGCTGGCTGCTTGGAGGTAAGCCGAGAGGGCCACGCAGATCCTGTAGTCCACGTCACAGCCACAGGCCAGGGACTGGGGAGCTGAGCAGAAGGGCGGTCGTTCTAAGACACGGATTAAAATGTGCAACAGATGAGGCAGGTCGGGAAACTACTGGAAGTGTTTGTTTCCTACAGAAAGGAGAATTGTCTAACACTGAAACTTAGAGAGGGTCTTTCAAATTCAAGACGGGCAAAGGAGAGGCCTGTTCCTTCAACCCGAGTCTGCGCGCCCTCTGGTGACTCCCGGTGAGGATGCTGACGGCAGCTGCTACAGGTGAGCAACAGACTAGGGTTCCTTTTCTCAGCCTCCTACCCTATCAGTCATAATTTCTCCTCAAGAAAAATGACTTGTCTCTTGAAGCGACATTCTGATTCCTTACAAGCTAAACTTTGAATCATAATTTTAAAGGGTCATTTTGACTTTTACCTTTCATAACCAAAATAATTTATGATGATGACGTGTGAATAGAAACATGTTTAAATAGCTGAAACAAACACTCTGGGATATGAAATATATCTTGTAGTTGCTTTGTTTATGAAAATATGGGGGAAACACGAGAAATGTTAGATTGCAAATAATATAAGATTTAACTGTGATACTCACATTTTTATTAAATGGCTTAAACTATTTAAATCATTAGTTAATCTCTACACTCAGGAGAACTGTAGCCTTACAAATTTGCTTTGTTTTTTTTTTGTTTGTTTGTTTGTTTTTCCACCCAGAGAGGAGTGACATGGAAAAGGAACAGAAAACAGTCTTTAGTTTTGCTGAAAGGGGATTTTTTTTCCCCAGTTGTTGGTTATGATTTGAAGACAAGCACCTAGAGACTGAAGAGCTTAGATTCTTCTAGAGGTACAGATACATTTGGTAAAAGGAAGATTTGGAAATACTTTAAAAAGATGTTTGAAATGAAGGCAGAAATTTTGATCATGTGTGTCAACCATGTAGGACTTTGAACAACTATTTGGAATATTTTCCTCCCAAAATGGAAGAAGAAACAATTCACAGACCAAGACTCTGAGAGAAATAAGAAATAATAAAGTTTGCTCACTCTGAGAAGGACAATATTTTATGATCTTCTCTTTGGTAACAAACAGAAACATATCTTGTATGTGTGGTGAGTTAATCAATAAGGATGGTTTCTTATGCTACATGCTACAAACAGCTTTATTTAAATTTTGGGATTTTTTTTCTCTTTTTTCCCACGATTTTATATGTTAAGTAGATTAAGTAAAGAAAATAAATGCTGGATTCATGGTATTTTCTGACTACACTTCTGTTTTCTGTGCATTATGGAAACGTTGGAGGCACTCATAATCCTTGAAGTTTTATTTTATTGGATGCAAAACTGCTGGGGACACAGAGATATGATGTAAGTTTTCCTTTCATAGCAACGTTCTTTGCTTTGGATGAGTGGAATATCATCTGGATTTCACAGCCTATGAGGTATAGAATCTGTTTTATCTAGATCTTTAATATATAATTTATAATAACCAGATGAGAAACATATTAAACACTGTGTTTAACATGTATGCCTAAGGAAAGATCTTCCTGATGGATCATGGCGTTAATGTTTACAGGACATTTCCTATTTTTAACGATGATGTTTAGTTTTTCTACTTGCGAAGAATCTGTGAGCAATTACTCTGGATGGGCAGTTTTCACAGATGGTATACAACAGTTTAAGAATCAGAAATTACAAGATTTCAGATCTAACGAAAAACTTCATCCAAATTTGTATTTTGATGCTGGAGATGTACAAACAATGAGACAAAATTCTCGTACAAGCCATTTGCATCTTTTTAGAGCTATCAGAAGTGCAGTGACAATCATGCTGTCTAATCCAACATACTACCTACCTCCACCCAAGCATGCTGATTTTGCTGCCAAGTGGAATGAAATATACGGTAATAATCTTCCTCCTTTAGCGCTGTATTGTTTACTGTGTCCAGAAGACAAAGTTGCCTTTGACTTTATCTTGGAGTACATGGACAGGATGGCTGGCTACGAGGACTGGCTAGCTGAGAGTGCACCAGGGGATGAGGCTCCCGTCGGCCATTCCCTAACGGGCTTCGCCACGGCCTTTGACTTCGTGTATAATCTGCTAGGTCATCAGCGAAAACAAAAATACCTAGAAAAAATACGGATCGTTACTGAGGAAATGTATGAATATTCAAAGATTCGCTCATGGGGCAAACAACTCCTTCATAACCACCAAGCTACAAATATGATAGCATTGCTCATAGGGGCATTGGTTACTGGAGTAGGTAAAGGATCTAAAACACACGTATGGAAGCAAGATGTTGTTGATATTATGGAAAAGACTATGTTTCTCTTGAATCATATTGTAGATGGCTCTTTGGATGAAGGTGTAGCCTATGGAAGCTATACCTCAAAATCACTTACACAGTATGTTTTCTTGGCACAACGCCATTTTAACATCAACAACTTGGATAATAACTGGTTAAAAATGCACTTTTGGTTTTATTATGCTACGCTTTTACCAGGCTATCAAAGAACTATAGGTGTAGCAGATTCCAATTATAATTGGTTTTATGGTCCAGAGAGCCAGCTAGTTTTCTTGGATAAGTTCATTTTAAGAAATGGAGCTGGAAATTGGTTAGCTCAGCAAATTAGAAAGCATCGACCTAAGGATGGACCAATGGTTCCTTCCACTTCCCAGAGGTGGAGTACTCTTCATACTGAATACATCTGGTATGATCCAAAGCTTATCCCACAGCCTCCTGGTGACTTTGGCAAAGCTAAAATGCACACATTTCCTAACTGGGGTGTTGTGACGTATGGGGCTGGACTGCCAAATACACAGGGCAATACCTTTGTGTCCTTTAAATCTGGGAAACTGGGGGGACGAGCTGTGTATGACATAGTTCACTTTCAGCCATATTCCTGGATTGATGGATGGAGAAGTTTTAATCCAGGACATGAACATCCAGATCAAAATTCATTTACTTTTGCCCCCAATGGACAAGTATTTGTTTCTGAGGCTCTTTATGGACCAAAGTTAAGCCACCTTAACAATGTATTGGTGTTTGCCCCATCACCATCAAGCCAGTGTAATAAACCTTGGGAAGGTCAACTGGGAGAATGTGCACAGTGGCTCAAGTGGACTGGTGAAGAGGTTGGTGATGCAGCTGGGGAAGTTATTACTGCTTCACAGCATGGAGAAATGATGTTTGTAAGTGGGGAAGCAGTGGCTGCGTATTCTTCAGCAATGAGACTAAAAAGTGTCTATCGTGCTTTACTTCTCTTAAATTCTCAAACTCTACTTGTTGTTGACCACATCGAAAGGCAGGAAACGTCCCCAATAAATTCTGTCAGTGCCTTCTTTCATAATTTGGATATTGATTTTAAATACATCCCATACAGGTTTATGAATAGGTACAATGGTGCCATGATGGATGTGTGGGATGCACACTATAAAATGTTTTGGTTTGATCATCATGGTAACACTCCTGTGGCTAATATACAGGAAGCAGAACAAGCTGCTGAGTTTAAGAAAAGGTGGACTCAGTTTGTTAATGTGACATTTCGTATGGAATCCACAATCACAAGAATTGCTTATGTATTTTATGGTCCATATATAAATGTTTCTAGCTGCAAATTTATTGACAGTTCTAGTTCTGGACTTCAGATTTCTCTAAATGTCAATAATACCGAACTTAGCGTTTCTGTTATAACTGACTATCAAAATCTGAAAAGGAGATTTGATTACCTGGGATTTGGTGGTTTTGCCAGTGTAGCTAATCAAGGCCAAATAACTCGATTTGGTTTAGGGACTCAAGCAATAGTAAACCCTATAAGACATGATAGAGTTATTTTCCCTTTTGGATTTAAATTTAATATAGCAGTTGGATTCATTTTGTGTGTTAGTTTGGTTATTTTAACTTTTCAGTGGCGGTTCTACCTTTCTTTTAGAAAGCTAATGCGCTGTGTATTAATACTTGTTATTGCTTTGTGGTTTATTGAGTTTCTGGATGTGTGGAGTACTTGTAATCAGCCCATTTGTGCAAAATGGACAAGGACTGAAACCAAGACAAATGAGAAGACCATAATCTCTGAAGGGAAGCATGTAGATCTGCCTGATGTTGTTATTACCTCACTCCCTGGTTCAGGAGCTGAAATTCTGAAACAAGTTTTTTTCAACAGTAGTGATTTTCTCTACATCAGAATACCTACAGCCTACATTGATATTCCTGAAACTGAATTTGAAATTGACTCATTTGTAGATGCTTGTGAATGGAAAGTATCAGATATCCGCACTGGGCATTTTCATCTTCTTCGAGGGTGGCTGCTGTCTTTGGTCCAGGACACAAAATTTCATTTGCAAAATATTCATCTTCGTGAAACAGGTAGGAATAAACTTGCTCAATATTTTGCAGCTAATAAGGACAAAAACCGAAAATTGAAAAGGAGAGAGTCTTTGCCGGAACAAAGAAGTAAAATGAAAGGAGCTTTTGATAGAGATACTGAATATATTAGGGCCTTAAGGAGACACCTAGTTTATTACCCCAGTGCTCGTCCTGTGCTCAGTTTAAGTAGTGGAAGCTGGACATTGAAGCTTCATTTTTTTCAGGAAGTTTTAGGAACTTCAATGCGGGCTTTGTACATAGTACGAGACCCTCGAGCCTGGATCTATTCAATGCTATATGGTAGTAAACCAAGTCTTTATTCTTTGAAAAATGTACCAGAACACTTGGCAAAATTGTTTAAAATGGAGGAAGGTAAAAGCAAATGTAACTTAAATTCAGGCTATGCTTTTGAGTATGAATCACTGAAGAAAGAATTAGAAACATCCCAGTCAAATACTGTCTCTTTACTATCTCATTTGTGGTTAGCAAACACTGCAGCAGCTTTGCGAATAAATACAGATTTGCTGCCTACCAATTACCAGCTGGTCAAGTTTGAAGATATTGTTCATTTTCCTCAGAAGACTACAGAAAGAATTTTTGCATTCCTTGGAATTCCTTTGTCTCCTTCTAGTTTAAACCAAATACTGTTTGCCACTTCCACAAACCTTTTTTATCTTCCTTTTGAGGGGGAAATATCACCATCGAATACTAATATTTGGAAACAAAACTTGCCTAGAGATGAAATTAAAATAATTGAAAATATCTGCTGGACACTAATGGATCGTCTAGGATATCCAAAATTTATGGACTAAATGCTGCAGGTCAGCAAAAATTTGCACTAATATGTCCCAACATACATTGTGGATATTAACTAGATAATTTTGTTTATTCTTGTACAAGTGTGTGTGTATGTGTGGGGAGAGTGTGTGTGTTCTGTCTGTTATTTGCACAGAAAGATACTTTAAAAAATAAGCAGCATATTTGGCCTAGTAGGATTTATTTTTATGTTACTACTTTCTTTGCTTTGATTTCTGAATTTTGCTAAAATGTTTGTGCTACAGAGGTATATATTATGGTGTCTGAGAAGATTGGGAGATTTTAATGGACTTTAACTCACCTTCTTTAGTAACTGTGCTAATCTATCTTGGCACCTAACACACTATAAAAGGCCTTGCAATTGCTGCTTTGCCCAGTCATCTCTTGCTCTTAAAATGGACTACATAGGTTCCTTATCTTTTGAAAAGGTCTTCTAACACAAAGAAAAAATGAAATAAAAAATTAATTTCTTGTACTTTGTATAATGTTCACTGAAATCACTGGGGAAATGATAAAGATTTCTATTAGAACTTTCAGAAAATATAGACGAAGATATAGACTATAGGCTTTTTTTTTCTTTTCTTACTTAAGAAATAAGATTGTGGACAGAGGATGCTGAAATTCTGTGTATTATTTTGGAAATGCTGCTCTCTTCAAAAGCTTTTATTTGCCTGCCTGAAGCTATCACTCTTCACCATCAGACCATGACCACCTTATCTAGCCTTTCTGTTATTTTCCAAAAAACAGGCTGTTGTTAGTAACTACAAAACTCTTAGCTTTGGATGTTCCATCAGCCCCTTCCCCTGATTATTAATTTTTTATTAAAGACTGACACAGACTTATAATCAAATTTAGTTTTGTGTTGTTACCACTCTGACTCAAAGAAAGGAGCAGAAGTCTACTGACAGTGGTTATTCTCTGCTGTTGCAGGTGGGGTGGGGTGGTGGCTGGGTGCTGGAAACAGAATTAGAAAGCTGCCTGCCTTATCCTGTATCCTCTGAGTGAATTTACAGGCTGCCAGTGTCTGCAAAAGTTGAAGCCAATTGAGAGATGATGTCAGAGGCATCTGTTCCCTTTACCATCTGCAACTTATAAATGTATAAAATGAGTAAACTCATTTTACTTGGTAGTTTCTGAAATCAAAAATGCTATGCTATTATAGGTCAGTGGAGTAATTACAATGTACTGCATGAACATTACCAGCATTGGGATTTGGTGAGAGTCTGTGCAGATTGCAGTTTTCTTCCTGATGTTTCAAACTACAGTTTCCTCAAGTTCTCTAACATTTGGATTCTGTCACTCTGATCTAGATAAAAACAGTTCCCTCTCAGTAGTTTGTTATTTTATCTAAATGATAAAATTTAATCAGAGTGATAAAGCTGTTCATATGTTACTTTTTAGCTGAATCTAACTTAGCTGTCATTTTTTTTCTTCTATTATGGCATGAATGGAGACTGTTACATGTCCCCTACATTTGTTTTTGCTCCACAGGACTCATAAGTTTCCCTTCATATTAAAATGAATAAAAATCAATATAGACTGAAGACTCAAATCTACATTTATATTTTGAAGGAGGATTACTCTTATCTCAGGTTTCTCAGCAAATGTCCATGTAAAATTACTACATAGATGATAACACTATCTCCGTTATTGGTTAGAGTCTCCCTGCTATTAGTTTTCAGAATGTGATCTTTAGTCAGATCAAGTAGAAAAGCACTGGGGTGGAAAAGCATTACATCATACTAAGATGAGAATTAGAAATGGGTACAGGCACAGAAAAAATGTGAGAGCTACTTCTGCATATTTTACAGAAATGCACCCTTGTGCAGAAGATGGTAAGTAGAATATGTGGAGGAAAATAGGAAGAAGAGATTTAGAAAATAGACTGAGTGATTTTGAGAAGGGATATGGGAATGTTTTACTTATAAATCATAGTGGAACATAGCTTTGAACACCACAGAGCAATTTAGAGCTAAACTTTCTCACCTCAGAGGAAATGTAAGATAACAGCCATTTTCATACTTATTTCCATAATGAAAGTTTGAAGATAACTTTGCAGATCCCCTCAGAAGAGTATTGTGTGTCGGAAAGGAATCCACTGAATTTGCCTGCATGTGCTAATGCGTAAGACCCGCTGCCTTACAATTTGAGTACTTAAGGTGAGTGACAGTTCTGGCACATCTTCGCTTTGAATGCCCTCTGAACTTATTACCAATTTGTTAATAGGATTATTATCATATTTTATTGTTTATAGAGAATAAGAGCCTTTTAAAATGGCCTATCTGTAAAAGTCATCCTTTTATCAATGTCCTGAAACTTAAGCTTAAGTCATACAACTCATGGAAAGTAGCTTTGGAATTACTGGAAAATTAGGCAATCAACTGATAAAGTAGGGAAACATTAATCATGCAGTATTCAAATCTAGATGAATAGAGAATAACCTATCCTCAAGCTAAACCTCATTTAGAGTTGATTTTTTTGAAAAGCCTGGTTGTTAAATTTATGAATATGCATAAATTTATAATTTTTATCAAGAGGATGCAATGACATGTACATATTAGGCCTTGATTATACAAAGTCACACATTTGATTTCTTTAGACAAACATAAGAACTGCTTCCTAAGAATAAAACAATGCTTTATCAAGTTTTGAGAGATGTCAGGACCTATCCAGCCACCCTATGCAACTGTCTTCAAAGAACCATTTTTGTTTCTTTCACATACTAGCATGTCTTAAATAGTCCACATAATGTCATGTTATAATCTCATTGACTGAATTTTAATTGATATCATTGATCAGAAAATTTGTGGATCATGATGTATGTACATTCCTGATGTATAGTGCCTATCTATTAATTTTGAGTAATATACTGCAATTTTTACATACAGTCTTTGATTATAACTGGGAAAGGTCTCAATGATGAAGAAAAATATAGAAGAAAATAACAATGAGATATAAGGATACTTAATATTCTCAAATATACCAGGATATTGAGTTTTGAACCATTTCTTATTTATTTATTTTGAATAAATTATCTAATGTTTCTATTTATTTTACATTATTTTAGCAGGAAAAAAATCCAAATAGGAAGATCTAAATGACTTTAATTTTGATGACAAGCAATTTTGTAGATTTGTAACATTCTTAGCCTTGGTATTTGCACTATACAATTATGTGGTTTATGTTGTATTTAACATAAGCAATGTGTTTAGTTCATTCAATATTCAAAGTGGATTCAGTGATGTCTATAGACATAGGAGTTTTAGGTTTTTTATTTTTTGGTGTTGCATACATTTTTCCAGTCATGCAGGAAAGAAAACAGAGTAAAGATCATAAGTAGGACTCCCCAATGATATAAAAATGAAGTGCTAACGGCAATTTGATTATAATTGGAATAATTTTGTCATGCAACTCTTTATGTCTTTGGGTCCATGACATTTTTGTGGTATTTACATATAAATTTAAAATTCAAGTCAAATGATTTGCTTAAATTAAAACTTATGAGTGTTTTATTGAAATACTGACACAGGAAGTTTTTCCAGTGCTAGAATTTATATTGATTCACTTCAATAAAAATATTGGTAGTTATTTAACACTTCTACCCAACTAATTTAACATGTACTTATGGTTCAAACATTCAATACCAAAGGATTCTTGGTGAAGAAAATTGCTGAGAGAGGACAGGGTTGGGGGGAGGATGAACTTTCTTGTAATAGCAGTAGAAAGTGCGTCTTAATTCATTTTTCTTTCCTTTCCATAATACCCTCACAACCACAAGTGCCTCCAGATAGCCGTAAAACCCAGCATTAAATCTCTGTCCAGGGGATATAATGTGAAAAATGTATTATAGACCTTGCATCAAGGGAGCTACCATCTGGTCAGAATTTTCAAATATCTTCCCTTACAAGAGCCTATACTAATTTGAAGTACATGATCATTTCAAATATGTGACTAACCGTCAACCCTATATGTAAAAATGATTTTTTAATATAGAAAATGTTTTACTTTTTTATTCTTTGTTTTGTGCACAATGCTAGAAGGGAAAAGAGAAAAAATGAGAATGCGGAGGGGGGAGGAATTTATGGAGTGAGAGGGAAGGAAGAAGGCAGGAAGCAATTATTTAGCATTTATTCTTATCATGCTCACAATATTATTTAAACTATTTTAAAAGATCTTGAAATATTAGAGTGGATGAAACTCAAAAAAAGCTATGATCTGAGCACTTTTACATTGCAGTTGCTTTCGTATTTAATGCTTAAACTAGTTCTGTATCTCTCTGCCTCTCTTGGTGTGACTATCTTAATTCAAGTGTGTTAATTCTAATGTTAGATTTCAAATGTTTCAGAATTTCAGATTCCCCAGATGTGTCATATTCTCCCACATTTTCTATTCCTTCCTTTTTAAAATGCTGGACTTTATACCTTATTCTTTATTGTTTAACGAGAAAAAAAAAAAACCTTATGCACACTAGGCGGCCTTGATAGTCTTTCCATTTTGAAGAGCCAGTTCAGCTCAGAACACTTACTTTCCACAGTGTCAGAGGAAACATAAACCAAAGTCTCTAACACCTACACAACCAGTGCTGCACCAAGGTCTGCTGTGGTGGAGATTAGGCTTTAATTTTTACTTCACTATATTGGAAGATTACTGTCAGATTTTACTGATACTTGTTTTTTAATATATGATCATTTATTATTACTGCATTTTCATTGAGGAGATAGATTTTACTGTAAAACTGCTCAAGTTGTGTGGAACTTTACAGTATTGCTGTTCTTAGCTTAATTGAACTATTTTCATTTGGTACCTTGATATTCTATATCTCTAAACTTGCAGGGAAGTTTCATTTGTTATAAAGAAAAACTACAACCAAATTATGAAATCACATTAACACAATTTCCATTAAAATATATGAAATGTATAATCAATAAGATTCCATATAAGTATGATAGTTCTTGCTGTTAATTTTCAGTTACTAATTATCATGAGAATTCTCCCCAATTTATTGGTATCTAGAATGCAATAGAATTGCAGTTGTTTTAAGTGCACAAATATTGGCCAAAACAAACTGAAATGTTCACACACAGTTATTTCTCTTTCCTCTTTCTTTCTTTTTTTTTATAAAGTAGTTGGAAATTAAGTTATTTCTCTTTCAAAACAACTATACAACTATTTACAATATCTCATTATTGAACACAATAAATACACATTACAAACCTCAGAAAGCTCCATTAACTTGGAGTTACAAGGCTTTTTTCTGTGTGACTGGCAGAGTAAATTTTCACAAGTTTTGCTTCAGTATTTTCTTTATCCTCTTTAAATTGAAGAGGGAAACATTCTATTAAACTTTATTCATATATTTAGTGATGTTTTCTAGTCAAAGTTCTCTAGCTCTGAGTTCCTTAGAGTCAATAGGAATATATTTCAAAGTGTGAAAATTAATAAAAAAATATGTTGTCAGTAATCACCTACAGTTCTCTAAGAGAAAGAAAGGAAAGGACTGTTTATAATTGATGCATGTGCTCAAAAATAAGGCAAACTCATGTGTAATATAGATTTCACAATGATAAAATACTTAAATATTTCCAGAACATACAAAATTAAGATATGTAGATCAAGGACAATACATTTTATAATTTATTACTGAGCAGCACAAGGAGGCAAAATCACAATATTTTTGAGGTACTGCTTTCGACATATTCAAACTTCAAATGACAGTTTGTTCAGTTTCCTTCAGTGTCTGTCACTTGATTTTTATGATTTTTTCTATGACATTTTGTATTTATTTGTGTAATATATTAAGTATAGAACTCTCTAAATTCAAGTACAATGGGTACAGTATCTTACATTTATTCTATGTCAAAAGTGTAAGCTGCATAATATCAGCATTAAATTCATGTTCATGCTTTCATTTTGAAATATATCATTGCAATTGTCTACATTTAAAACTATTTTGGACAGTTTAAAATAATGTGAATATTGTATGTTTGTATGAGTATATATATATTCATGTATATTTACACAACTATTGCATATACACAAATTGCTAAACCTTTCTTGGTTATGTGATATATACATCATCATTGGATTAGGCCAATGATGATAACACACTGTGTTAATTACTATTCTTATTGGTAGGTTTCAAATCTGACAACTTAGAATATTTATTTTCTTCTTTCTCATTGTATTGCTTCATTTTAAGCATTTATTTGACACTCACATTGGCATTAAGTTTGCAAAGTTCCACAAAAAAGAAATGTAAAAATAATGCATCTTACTAATAAATTCATTATATTACTTTTGGTAGTACGATATAGTAAATTAGTTCCAATTCGTATATATGACATGACTTTCCTTTTACTATTTGTAAGTCTTTTGATAGAATTCAAATTGTTACATTCAACATGCTATTATTATAGTAGATGCTATTTATTTTTAATTATATACTTTTAACTTTGCTAGAATATAAAACTTTCGATTGATTTTTTTGTTTATTTTCTATTAGGAATCTTATGAAATATTCTTACTAATTTTGTAATCCTAAATTCTTTTGAAATACATATGGATTGCCATGTATGTTTATTGAGAATAACATTTTCTTCTTTTGAGTTTTAAAACATTTAATATGCTTTATTTTATGGCTTCTTGTAAGATTCTAAATGGATTTTGTGACAGTAGATGCTCATGGAAGGCTTCTTATATTTCACTTCTCAGCACTTTTTATAGGTGTTCCTTATTAAGATGCAATGTTGCTTTCTATTACTAGTCTGAGATTTACCATGAGTACAAGAAAAAGTTGATTGAATATTTTTGCCTTTCCCTGACTATCTAGTCATAATTTTTGTTGTTTATCTGTTAATTTATTGTAACAAATGAAAATACCTTTTTAAAGATTAGATCCAACTTAGTCTTTATGAAAAAAAAAACAGCCTGGAATTATTTATTGTATTTATTGCTGCATTGTGATGGTTAGTTATTAAGATATTTGCATAAATATTAATTGACCTGTAAACTGTTCAAGTCAACAAAATACTTATCATATAAAGTAAATTGGGATGGTCTACATTTATGTTTTCTAGAAGACTGTAAGTTGAAATAATCTAATATTCACATATCAGCTTAGACTCATTTATAAAACCACATAGACATTTTACTTTATATATGGAAATATAATATTATATTAATGTTACTTGTACTTCTGGACTTATTTTATTTACTCCTGTATTTCTGGTAATTTTATTTTGAAGAATCTATTCTCTTAATTTTTCAAATTTACTTGACTAAATTTGTCAAAGGCTTTTATTGTCTTTTCTCATTCATCTCAAACACTTTGTTTTAAAAACTTTAATATAGATTATACAGACCATATTTCTTAATTAAAATTTGTGTGTTATATATCTACCCAATAGTTAACTGTTATCCTTGTCTACTATTTTATTTATTTGAAAATGCATTAGCTTTAGATTTTACATAGTTTTACAATTTTATAAGTTTCTGTTGGTGTTGGCAGAGGCTCCTTGTTTGCTTCCTGGCAGCCCAGACTCGTGAAATAATCATACCGAAACTATATTATTTACACCACTTCTTTGCCAATCACTTAAGCGTATTGCTAGCTAGTACTTATATCTTTGGTTAATCCATTTATATTTTTTGATATTTTACCACAAGGCTCGTTGCCTACCTGCAAAGTTCTAGCTGACGGCTTGTGTGTTTCCCGTCTAGTGGCTATGCTTCCTTCTTTTCCCAAGCATTCAGTTTAGTTTTCCCCACCTACCTCTATTCTGCCCTGTGCAGGCCCAAGAACTTCTTTATTAACCAATGTTATTCACAGCATATGGAGGGGAATCCCACATCACCTCCACTTTTCTGTCTAAAAAGGAATATTTTAACTTAACATAGCAAAATTACATACAACAAAACAGGTATCAAGCAAGAATTACAGTATTTATATCTACTTTGTCTTTTATCATTTAAGGAAAACTATAATTATAACTATCTATTCTTTAACTCCATCAAAAACTCCAGAAGGATACAATATTACCTAAGTTAACAGGAAGTGTGTTGTCAGCAACCTCTAAAACTCTTGAATTGACAGAGATATCTCATTGCCTGAACTGTCACCTAAAATTCTTCTGTAACATTGTGGGTACCCATCTTCAACCTACAGGCCCACAGTATCCAGCAGACTTTTCTATGAAGCAGGAAATTTCAAAGACACCTATATTGGCAGTTTGTCGGTATCCTGTGTCCTGCAGAATGTCTGGCAGACTCTTTCATGAAGCAGGAACCCCGAAGGATCATTTTACCTTTAGGCAATTTTACCACTCATCTCTCTGTGGTTCCTGCATGTCCAGTTTTTACAGCATAACATCAAGCAGTTCAGGCAAGAGCAGTTTCTTGCCCAAATGGCTGACAAACTCCACGAGGAGCCTTTTCGATATTTATCATCCTTTTAAAGTAATTGGTGCTGCCAGGCACAGATGTGTCACACTATCATGAAAAGTTCAAAGTTCTTAAAACATTTTAAATGCCATATTCTGTGATTTTTTGAAAGATTTGAAGAATATCTAACTGAAATATATCTCTATCTAGAAAACCTAACTAACATGACTACAAGATTGACTATTAGAAATAACTATCTATTAACCCATATTTCTTAATTATACATTACATTTTTAAATGAACTGCATAAACACAATACCTTAATAAAGAGCAGAAATATGCATATAACAAAATTGACCTTAAATTTGTATCAATAAGCCAAGATCCATACAAAAACAAAGTATTCATATCTATAGCATATCCTCTTAAATGTAAACAAATTTATAAACAATATTTGGGAATTTGGGCATAGTTCTTTTCAAACTGCTTCCTACTTTTTGTTGTGCAAAGTAATGGGGGGGTATTCACAGTGACCTTTCATGGGGTATTGGTCCATCCAACCACATTAGTCTGGAAGAATTCCACCTGTTCTCATCCTCACGAGGCTCTTGGCCTAATGACAAGTTTCCAGCTAGCGGCTTGTGTCTTTCCTCTCTGGCAGCTACATGGTGTCTCCTTGATTCTACCTTCTTCCAGGATTCAGTTTATTTTCCACCGCCTACGTCTGTTCTGCCCTGTGCAGGTCCAAGGTAGTTTCTTTATTAACCAATGGTATTCACAGCATACAGAGGGGAATCCTACATCATGTTGGGTTGTGTTTTGTACCTTTCATAATTACATGTATGGCTCAACTTTTTTGTCAATGTGCTTCATCAGAAAAATATAGGTATCCATTCCTTTTGCAGTGTTAGGAATTCAGAAGATATGATTTCTCTCAAGATTAACTCTGTCAGGAAGTAGGGCTAGTAAGATAGTTAGGTATCTGAATAAATCTTATCTAGAAGGAGGTAAATGTAGATACTGAATTTATGATTGGTATAGAAGTAGCAGTGACTAATATCAGCACTCAGGTTGCAGAGGGAAGTAGATCTCTGTGACCATCCTGGCCTACATATTAAATTCCAGACTACTCAGGGCTATATAATAAGACCTCGTTATAAAATAAAATTAAGCCAGGTAGTGGTAGCTCATACCCAACAATGGGGAGGCAAAGGCAGGCAGATCTCTGGGAGTTTAAGATCAGACTGGTCTACAAAGCGAGTTCCAGGACAGCCTGTTTCACAGAGAATTCCTGTCTTGAAAAATATGATTAATAATAATAAAGTTACTATAAAAATAAACCTCTTAGACTTGGGGATCACTGAACCCCTTAAAAAACATATCTTATACACTAAGATATTTCTCCTTACAGTAGTTTCTCACTTTGGAATCAGTGGGGAAAACTAGAAACAGAAAACATCCAAAAGCACTAACATTCTGTGACTTAATCAAAAGCTATCAGCTTTCTGAACTACATCCAAATATAAGATGAAGAGCTATAACCCTTCAAAGCCAGAATTTTGATGGTTCTCTCTGCTACCAAATTTTACCAACCCTAGTTTTTACTACAAAACTAGATAAATGTTACTTTTTTAAAAAGTAGGCTTAGCATCACACATACTATTTCTAAGTAGGTTATATTGCATGGCCCTACATAAAAGACAAGTTCATTAAAATTCACTTTTTTAGCATAGATTTTTGTTTGTTTGTTTCTACAGAAGCAGAACCCATTGCACCACTGATACTTAGTCTGTGATGTGCATCTACAGGGGTTGCATGTTGTATGAAAATCAACTCACCCTTTTTTCCAAACCCTCAAATTTCCTTTCCAACACCCCAACATATACTAAAATAAAGGTTGGTATATAAATATGTGTGTGTGTGTGTGTGTGTGTGTGTGTGTGTGTGTGTGTGTGTGTGTGTGTGTGTGTATGTATGTATGTATCTATATGGGGTTTTAGTGTCAGAAGGGAGAATAGAAAATAGCTCCTGTCTAGACCAGCAAGAGCTGCTAGGACTTTTAAAAAAGCACAGAGGCAGGGACATGGACATGAGGTACTACCTTTAGCTGAGGACCTGCTAGCTGCTTTCTTTAATAGTGTGAGACCTGCTTTGTAGGCTGTGCTCCAAGACAGGTTGCATTCCCAGAAGTAGTAGCCCAAAACAAGCTGCACCCATCAGAGAGAAGAAGATCAAAAGAGGGAAAAAGAGAGAGAGAGAGAGAGAGAGAGAGAGAGTAGGAGGAAGAAGGAAAGAGAGAATCTGTGTGTAATAAAATTGGGTCTGTAGGTTGATGAGAAAGGATTTGGGAGAAGAAGGGGGTTAAATATGACCAAAATGCATCATATAAAATCTCAAAGAATTAAGGGCATTAATTTTTTAAAAGTTTGCCATGGTACAATACATATAAACACTATAAACCTACTATATAAAATTAAGTTAAAGTGGCCTCAGTATTGTGTCTTAGTTCATAAAGTAACAAAAAGAGAACACTTTTTGGGGGTATAACAAAATAAACCATTGTCTATTTCTTTAGGAATGTAAGCAAGTATCTTTAATAAGAGCAAGATGACTGTTACTTTATACCTCCTTAAACTACCATCAAAGTTTGCTTTGGACATGGAATTTATATTGAAAAATCTTATCCCATATAGAAAAACATTAAGAACATATATCACATATAGAAAAACATTGAGAACATATAACAAGATACTTATTATAGCACCATTTATACATCAAATCTTGTAGAACATCTAGCATTAAAAAAGTTCTTAACACAAATTTCATTAGTTAAATATAAAATATTTTCATTTTTATTTACAAAATGCATATATAACTGATATTCAAAACTATATAAAATAGATGTGATTATGTCAATGTGATTAGATGTTAGTAATTTGAAAATAGTCAACCTAATGGTCAAATTCATATATACATGAATTATATTTTTCTAATATAACTTCACACATTCATACTTCTGAGGCACAAGTCAAATATCTACAGCAATGGTTTCTAAGAATAGAAAATTCAAGTTATTGTGCAATTTTTTTATTAGAAAATCTGTAAGAGATGTAGTTAAAGTTTTAAATTCAGTGCCTAGCTATGGTGCCTTCTGAGAAGATTAAATATAAAATTTAAAAACAGATTGACTACTAAGCAAGTAATCGTTTTACCTAAAAACTACTTAGGACATCTTGAAATGAGATCCTAAAGTTAAAAAAAAATCTTTTTTTTAAATAATGGTGCTTTAAAACATTTCTGATTCATTTGATACTAAAAGTTTCAAAAACTAGTAGTGCCTTTTATGCCTAGTAATTGAGATCCAAATAATCCAAGTGTATTTTTTTTAGCTTAAGATATGTAATGTCAGGTGTAATTTGGAATGAAGCTCAAGTAGAGATAGTTTAAAATATTTCTATTAGTTATATAATATAAAATTGTAATTTTATTTCATTTACAGAAATTTTTATCAGTTCTACTTTATTCTAGAATTAGGCATTGTGTCTTTTTCTGCTTTGCCTCCTTTTCTGAATTATAAAATAAAAATTTTGATTAAATGAAATATTAGTTAGGCATTACCAAGGGATAGCACTTCACAGTATTTCGCCAAACCAAAGGAAACAGCAGCAAACCTTGAAGAAATGCTGACCTTTAGTGATTGTGACTGTAAAATGGTAATATAAGTATGTAATTGACCGTTTTGATATTGGCACTGAATTCCCTAATTAATATTCTCTTCTTACCCAGGAGATGCTTGATACAAACAGTCCTTTGGCCACTGGGTGCTGATTCCATAATGGGGTGCTGATTCCATGATGCCTGTTTAGCTAGAGAAATGCATGAATCTGATCTCAATATAGAGTGGTCTTTAGATGGCATATATTTCCTATATTTGATATATAAGATTTTCATTATATTGTACTTTAAGTTATGATTATTAGTTTTCTAGTTTAATGGGTCAACATCTATTTGATTATAATGTTGCTAGATATACCTTTTCATACTGTCTCAAGATTTTTTTACCTCATGGAAATGTAAATACACATATCAGTGAGTAAATATGTATGTGCATGTGCACATATATAAGCATACACATGGAGGCAAGAGCTCAGTCTTATGGGTCATTATTATTCAGAATCCATATTCCCTATTTTTTTGAAACCCAGTCTATCTTTTAACACCTGAAACTAGCCTGTTTGGCCATATTGGTTGACCAGTGTGTTTAGGGGATTCTCATGACTCCACATCATACTGACTAGGATTACAGGTACGTACTTGGTTTTTTACATGGATGTTGGGGATTGAAGTCAGATCCTTCATGGTTGCTGCATAAACACATTACCTTCAGAGTTAACTTCCCAAGAGAATTTAAATTTTTTTCTATTTCATGTATTGGTAAATTATTACATCTGTTGAATGTATGCTTTTAATACAACTGGGGACATTTTTGTTCATTCATTAAATTTCCTCTGTATATTTTCTCCTATTCTTCTAGAATTAAATTTGCATGATGTTAGTCTTTTATTTGAAAGATTAATTTTGCCAACTCAAGCTTCAAAGTCTACATACTCTGATGTTTACAGCAATTGAAAATAATTAAAATCTATAGTCCTGTCTAGTGTTTGGGATCCCTATCATGGTTTCATAATCTAAGAGAGATCTGGCCAGATTCTGGTTCATCCTCTTCCTCTCTCTCTGTCTCTCTCTCCATATATATTTCCTTCTCCTCCATTTCTAGTTCTCTTACTTCAGTGGAAGACATGATATATGCCTTTAAGTTTCCCTAAAGAGTGAAAATATAAATTCCTTGTCAACTTATAGTGGCTGTGTATGACAAACTTGCTGGCTGAGGTATTTTCAGACAAAATGTATTTATTTATTAAAGTTATTATAAAAGTGAACAGACTTGTCTTCACTTTTCCATTTATATACCTTTGGAGTATTTATTAATTTGTATACTGTACCATCTAATCAGGAATTTTCAGCATACTAGATAATAAATACAGTAAAATCTTTAAAAATGAAAAAGTATAGAGTTGAATGGAATCTTCTTATCTTGTCTGGCTAGGTAAATTCTACCAATAGCCAAGTGTTTTTTATTGTCATATAATTAATGACATATGATCATTACAAAAAAAGTTCTGAAATTACTTCAGTGCTTATTATTAAACAAAGACATAATACCCAAGTGATCTTGCATCTAATTTATTTTACATTATCTTATACTACAAATCTTTATTTTAAAATTCAAATATTTCATGAACATCAGAATTTCTCTAAAGTGATGTGCATGTATTATAAATGTAAGGCTGGAAATCTACCATTCATTGTTTTAAACTTGAACAAAAAAAATTGTGGTTTCTGTCAAAATTTATTCATACTGGCCACAAAATAGAGAAAATATTTCTTTTCCATCATTTCTCACGTTTCTTGAAATGTCAGTGTTTTCTTACTAGCAGCACCCTCTGGATGTTATTCAGTAGGTTTCCTTTTGACACCACTGCTGTGATACTTCAGGAACCTTGAAAAGAAACTCAGATTCCAGGATCCAATTCTGAACAGTCTTTTCCAAAACAGAAAAAAAAAAATCTACAGATTAAAGACAAGTGGAAATCTCTCAAACGGTTTGGGAAGTGTTTGATATGCTAATGAACTCTTCATACCATTTATAGGCCATTAGGCATTGAGAATTGAGACTCATACACCTTCAAATAAATTGCAGTTAAACAAGTATCCTTATAGTATACACATGTTCAGTAAAGATCTGGCTTGATACTAAATGAAACAGAAACAATCCCAGGTCTATTTCTTAACTATATGACTTAAATTTTATGCTTTTCTTGGTCATTAATAGAAATAAGAATAACACCCTACAAATTAAATAATTGAACTACTTAGAGATGTATGTATCCTTTCCCAAACAGATATTATTGAATAACTAATATTCTGCCTGGAGCAGAGCCGTAATGGTACACAATTTTAATGGTGTCATATGAATTTAATCCCAGCATTCAGAAGACAGAGGCAGGCAGATCTCTGTGAGTTCAAGGCCTCCCTGGTTTACAAGAACTAATTGCAGAAAAGGCTCCAAAGCTGCAGAGAAACCCTGTCTCAAAAAACCAAAAGACAAACAAACAGACAAAAACAACTAAAAAATTCTGCCCAAATTTTCAATAAAGACAAATTTTTGTTAGCATTTTTATTTTAATTATTGCTTATAATCACTGTAACACTATGGTCATAAGACATTGTGATTCTGTAATGTATATGGGAGTCTGTTAAAAACCAAAGTAAAAAATTTCAGACAATGACAAAAGCATTAGTATTATTCCTTTTTTAAGATAAAAAAATGGTGTGGTGTGTGTGTATGCCTGTCTGTCTGTCTATGTGGGTGTGTCTGTGTGGGTATCAGCATGTGAGTACAGGTGTCCCTGGAAGAGGCCAGATACATCAGACAAACTCTTGGAATTGAAGCTACAGATGATTCTGAGCTGCCATTTGGATGTTGAGAACAAATGCCTAAATCCTCTTCAAGAACAGTACAAGCTGAGCCATATCTTCTTCCCTGCTATTATCCTCAGTGGGATAAAACTGGTAGAGGGAGGATTCAAGGCTAGTCAAAATTATTTATGAAAATCTAAACTGAAATCTTTTTATTAGAATTATCTGATTATTTTTGGAAACTTCTATTAAATATACATTTAGTGAAATGTTTCTATTTATAACCCAAAGTTTAAAACCTTAAGTTTCACTTCTAATGTAGGACAACAAAGCACAGACTAAACTTCTTACAGATAGCAACTTGTTTAAATTTTAAAAAACAATTTCAAGATCAAATAAATGCCTAAAGATGCTGCAAAGTATTCAAAAGTTAGTAGAAACTGGGTTTTCCATCTAATGAAGGAAGAACACAACTTATTCCTGGTCATCTCACATTTGGATGAATGGATGGCACAGCTCATTCATCACTCAGAGAAATGTTAGATACAGCTGATTTCTGGGTGAGTGGTCAAGCAGCTTAAAGCCAGCCTTGCACACATGGGGCCACTATAATGCCAACCGCGATAATGAAGAGAGATAGAGACAAGTAAATGCCAGAGACTGGGTTACATATGTTACTTGTATGATCTCAGCTATCTGTATAACTCTAATTCAAAAATTATAAAAGATTGACTTTTAGGTGTCTGTCTGAAGAAAATTTACCAAACTGAGTTTTGAATTGCTATTGAAAGGACTTTGCAGCCTGTGAACAGTTACTTTAAAGAAAAATGTGATAAATTTGATTACATTAGACAAAATGTTGATAATTTTCATTACATAGTAAAATAAAGAAAAAGAAAAATTGAAGAATATTTATTACTATGTCCCAATATCAGAAATTCATGAAAAGGAAAAAAATCACAATTAGCACAAGCACTAAAACAGTTGTAGGTAAGAGTAACTGTATGATTTGTAGGCTGGTTTTCATTGTTTTATGTCTAAAAGCCCTTATGAGTGAGTACATATGATATTTGTCCTGAGTATGGGTTACCTCACTCAAAATGATGTTTTCTAGATTCATCCATTTGTCTGCAAATTTCAAGATGTCATTATTTTTCCTGCTGAGTAATACTCCATTGTGTAAATGTGCCATATTTTCCTCATCCATTCTTCGGTTGAGGGACATTTAGATTGTTTCCAGGTTCTGGCTATGACAAACAATGCTGCTATGAACATAGTTGAGTGTATGTCCTTGTGGTATGATTGAGCATCCTTTGGGTATGTACCCGAAAGTGGTATTGCTGGGTCTTGTGGAAGGTTGTTTCCTAATTTTCTGAGAAATCATCATACTGATATCCAAAGGGGCTATACAAGCTTGCATTCCCACCAGCAATGCATGAGTGTTCCCTTTACCCCACAACCTGTCCAGCGTAAGTTGTCACCAGTGTTTTTGATCTTGGCTTTTCTTACAGGTGTAAGATGGAATCTCAGAGTTGTTTTGATTTGATTTCTCTGGTGGCTAAGGATGTTGAGCATTTCCTTAAGTCACAATCCCAGAGAACCTAGAGAATAATGAGGACCCTAAGAGAAATATATGTAGATCTAATCTACATGGGAAGTAGAAAAAAAACAAGATCTCCTGAGTAAATTGGGAGCAAGGGGACCATGGGAGAGGGTTGAAGGGGAGGAGAGAAGAAGGGAGGCAAGCAGAGAAAAATGCATAGCTCTATAAAATAAATAAAAAAGAGTACCAGTATTTAATGTATAGTTAATTTGAACATAAGATAGGTAATGTTTGATCTGTCACAATAAAGATTAACATAAAAAACCTTAATGAAAAATTGAAATTAAATAATTTTTTAAATAAAAAAGCATAATAAAATGTTATTTCAACAAAAGTATATATAGATGTGAGTTTTATAGTGAAGTTTCATACTTAGTAGGATTGTAAATCAGTACATAATGTGAAGTACCAGTCTGCCTCCGTCTTAGACTTAAAAGCTATCTTATAGTAAAGACAAACTAGGTTCATTCCTTTTTTGATTAAACCTCTTTCTTCACTATTAGGCTATATCTTATCTGTAACCTTAACTACAAATGATTCTCTCTTTGATTATTTGTAAACAATATTCATGTCTTTGTTTCTAAAAGTTGTTTATAATCTTTCAACCTGACTTTTGTTTCAAAAAGTTTTATGACCACCTTGTTTTGCCCAGGTTGCAACCTGTTTTAGGAAGGACTACATTGTTATGCTTATGGTCCTGTAATCCTGCCTGTTTTGCCAGCCAAATCCCCTGTTTGGAAACACTTTACACCTGAGCTATAAAAACCTTGTCTTCCTCACACTCAATGCTGACCTCTTGAACCCCATCTTAAGGGGGGGAGTTTGTAGCCCATGTACATGAATATAAAAGCTTGCTTTAATTAATTGTTTGCTTTGGCCATGATTCTTTGGGTCAGTGGTCTTTCTCCTCCCATCTTTGGGATTTGTAGAAAAGTCTAACAAATCTCACATATGTGTTAATATTTAATCCACAGTACAAAGGTATTTATTTGGAACAAACATCTATTTCAGTAGAAACATACATATGTGTTACTTAAAAGAATAAATATTTGAGAAAATATAAAATATTTATTCTCTTTAGGAATTTTGCTCTTTTTATAGTACAGAGAATTGAACATGGGATCTTGTTCTTGATAAGCAATACTCTGTCACTGAACTACGTCACCAGTCATATATTATTTTATTTAGACATAAAAGCAAGCAAGTAAACCCTTACCTAGGAATTTAAGTTTAGTCTTAAAAGGAAAAAATAGCTTACTTTTATTGGTTTATTTACTGAAGAGGTACTGAGGACAAAATATGTAGGACTTTTTAGGCAAGTATTTTGCTACTAAGCTGCAACCCCTTACTGAAGTTTTTGCACCCCAATAAACTTCTCTGCCAACGCAATAGTCCAAATCTGACCAAATCAAACCAAATTAGAAAAAGCCCAGGTTTAATGAATACCAACACTCCTAGATGGCTTTCCAGTCCCCCAGAGAGGAGCCGGGAAGAAAGACCTGAAAACCATGTGTTTGTTCTCTAGGATGCGGTTTAAATACTCTGTGGGAGTGGTAATGAGCTTCTCTGGGGAGGGGTCATTTTTTTGCGGGCTTTCTTGGAGTGGAGTCTGGACTGAGGGAACTCCCAGGGGAGGGGGCTTGGGATGGAACTTCTACCCAAACACTGACCAAGAAAATACTTCTAAAAATTAACTTATAGATGTGATACTCTTTTTCTAATATGATGGGGGTTCTTATTTTTTAATTGTATGATAACCAGTTAATAATCCAGACATTTCATGTTTTTGTTTTGTGTTTTTATAAAACTTTATTTTAACATCTTTTTCATATGTTTCTCCTGGTTTTCAACATAGCGTATGAATTTTGGCCTGTGAACAGCAACATATTTCTGCATTTTAGTGACTTTCTTTGTGCTTTTGTCTGTGTATATGTGTATTAGGAGCATGTTGGTACACACCCCTACCCCCACAAACCTCACATTCTACAGATGGTGGTGGGGGTATCTTCAGGATATGAAGAATGAAACTAGAGGCCATCCTGCACTGGGTTGAAATCTTCCAGAGACTGACCTTGTGGTTTACTTTTATTACACACTTAAAAATAGAACTTGTGGTCTGTGATCTTTACAGTAAGAATGAATTCTATTGACTGATAAAGAGAGCTAAGGCTAGGGCCTAGAGAAGGATCTGTATTATGGGTAGAGTCTACTGTTGGAGGATGTAAAGTACATGGACCTCTTTCAAAGGGGTGTGTTCTATTCATCACATGGCTAAAAAATGCTCAGGATATTGGGGAAATTCAGGTGGAAGCTTACTCTGAAAGGAATAGCAAGAAATCTCAAGGTTGATTAATCAGTTTTCTCTCTTGCATTTTAGGTGACTAGACATCAATCAGTGAAGAAAATGGGCCCTTGTGATTGACAGTCCTGGTTTCTCCAATGCTTATTCCTCTTTGATTCCTACTGGGGGTAGGGGGCACAAGTACATTCTCTCATGCATCTAGTGGCAAGAGGTTGATATCAGGCATCGCTTCATGCAGTTTCGTTTTTAAAGTGTCCCTCTCTGGCCTAGGAGCTACCAGATTTTCCAGCCCCTGTTTTTCTTTAACAAAATAAGAAAGAAAAGCACTATTCATTTTTGGAAATTTTCACCATCAGTTATATAGAAATAATAAAGGCCTCCAAAATTGTTAGTTGACAAAAAGTGAATGAGTGCTAATTACAAAAATGTAGCATAAACAAATAATTAGAACCTATTGACATTTTTTATTGATTTTTTACATTAGTATTTTTGAAATTATAATATCATTACATCTTTTCCCAATTTCCTTTCCTCCCTGCAACCTGTCCCATATGCCTTCTATCCTCTTCAAAGTATTGTTCATCCATTTTTAAAAATTGTTATTTCACATATTCTATTTATTTGTTTAATTTATTTGTTGTATTTACTATTCTTTATTTTTCCATATTAAAAATATACATTTTTCTCATATTATATATCCATTTTATGGTTTCTCCTTCCACTTTTTCTCCCAGTTCTAGCCCTCATTTTAATGGTTTTCCTTGCATCTTTGTACTACTAGGATATTAGATTGTTCTTTGTTCTGGCCTTGGGCCTCTCTGGTATATTAAAGTGTCAAGAAGAAGGGCTTTTCCTATAGTAATGTTTTGTGTCCAATTTTGATGACACAGGAATGTGTTTACTCCTGGTTCTCTTTTAGTCATTATAACAACAAAAAAATGTTGGATGCTGAAGTATCCTTGATGTTCTCAAAATTACTTAAAGAGAAAATAAGTGTAGCATTACCAGGAGTCTGGCAAGGAAATACGACTAAGACACAGATCTGCAGTCAGTTTTCATGGAAGTTCCAAATTTTAAGGAAGGTATGCCTGGGTTCTCCCTAGAGTAGCTCTAGTTCATTCTGAGGATGAGAACATTGTTTATTTTCAATTACATGTCTATGGTGGTTTGCAGGAGAATGATTACCTAAGCTCATATATTTGACTGCTTGGTCCCTATTCATGGAACTATTTAAGGAAGTAGTAAGAAGTGTGGCCTTGTTGGAGCAGATGTGGTTTTGGAGTTTCAAAAAGTCCAAGTCAGACTCTCTCCCTGCCTCCAAAGTTTGAGGCTATTTTTTTAAAGCAACTCTTCCACTCTTCCACTGTTCCTACTAATCAGTCACTATGAAGAGCCAAAATGTGTCCTACCAACCTCCCGTCTACAAACCCACTAGCACTTGAGCCAAAACTTTTGACTCAACTCTTTCACTCCCTGGCCCTTGCTGACTTCACCACTGACATCAGATTTAGAATTTGATTACTTGACACATAATCATGAAAGTAAATTCTTGACCAAAATAGAAAAGTGATATAGAAGTGTACTTAGATCCAGTCCAAGAATGGAATATAATATCTATCTATGTTAACAGCTGTGTGTTTTTTTTAGAAGGCTTAGGAACTTAATCCTGCTAACCAAATTATATTTGCACATCCAATTATAATCTCCACACATTTTTTAATTGTAAAGGAACTACTCCCAAGAGGTTTCAAAAATCTCTGAAATTATACCAACAAGATATGAAAAGTGCCAGACATTTGTTTGAGTTCTGTAGCAATCTGGCAGGGATTCTACACAGTATGCCAGATTGTCAAAGCCATTTTCCCTCCTGATTTTGTTTTTGTTGCATTAGCTATCATTTCTATTTTGCTACTGTCTACAAATCTTAAAATTATTCCCTTTATCTATCTTCCTTCTGTTCATTAATTGAGTTTTCAAGATGAGAGGACTAAGAGCCAACACACTATATTTTGTTGAAGGATATTAAACTTTTTAATTTAATATATTTTGACATTTTGGAATTTAACTTGATTTTAGAGCTTCAGTTTCTGTAAAAAATTAACTTCCTGAGGCATATTTTCTTTATCTTAACATGGAATGGATCTTACAATAGCTGTTTATCATGCCACTTCTTTGGATGGTCAGTTTTGCTTTTTAGATTATTTATAGTTTGTTCAACAGTTGTGTAGTTCTCTTGAGGATAGCTTAATTATGCAGTGATATGTAGGACTGGACAGTGAGTCAACCTTTTAAAAAGATTCTTGGAAATAATCTTATATCTAAGATAGGTCAATGCATGTTCTTAGATTTACAACATAAGTTAAATACTATATGGTCTTAAAGATCAATAAAATGGAAATAATGAAAAATACAAGTGACTACATAAAATTCCTAGGCTGGAATATATTTTGCCTTTCTCTATTATTTTGATGGACTCTTAATAATTGGGATAAAAAATCCAAGAATCATCTGATGTTCATCCAGTACCAAAATGTTGCTGGAGAATTATTCACACTGCCATTCCATGGTCCCAATAAAGCCAGCTTGAATTAAAGAAGGAATCAGTGATTGGCTGACCAGGATTAACCATAGAGATGTGGGTGGTCTGAGGAACTTGGATAGAGAGAGATTAGAAGAAAGAAAGAGCAGCTGAGGGAGACTTCTGGGGATTTTTGGTCTGGGACACATGGAGCATAGGGTCATCCAACTGCCCCTTCTCTGTTCCTTGTATTGGTCAGGTTTTGTCTCAATTTCTGACTGCTGAGTTTTATTAATACTAGTCCAGTGTAGGTAAATGTTACATATGGCATCCAATGTGGGAAAAACATGTATTTGCACATAGGATCCTATAAAGGTTTTGTTTGTTTTTTTTAAAAAAAAATGTTCCAGACACACACACAGTGCCAGACATAGCTTCCTAGCCCCTCCAACTCTCAGGAAGGCCACAACATACAGAGACACAGCTCCTGGCCTTTGCCTTCAGGCTTGAGCCAGCCAGCACCATGTGTGGAGATGCACAGTGGGTTTAAGGTTTGACTCATGAAATCACAGAAGGCTGCAGGTGCATGATAAAGTGGTTCAGACTGAAAAAAAAACTTTAAAAAGATACAATTAAAAAAATGGGTATGGACAGTCATAAACTAGTATGAAAATAATAAAATAAAGAGTAAGTAACATGTAAAAAGTCACATAAGGATTGGAAATACACAGTGCATCTGGATCCTCTATGATGTTTTGTTGACTTTTAATTTTTTGAGTGATGAATGAACAGCAGCAGCTGATAAACATTAAACTATGGGGGAGACTGCTAAATAATCCAGCCTGTATGGTTTAGAGACATCATGGCTTCAGAATGGAAGTTGGTAATTGTGTTTCATTGGGAGAGAAGTGCCTATGTTTCCACAGAAAGTGAAAAGCTATGGATTCCTTCAGAGTTTTTAGTGATCAGGTTTGACCAGCAGAGACATCCTGATGATCTTGGTAACAAACATGAGGAAGTAAGACAGTAACAACTACA
>PVIU01021293.1:0-31966 GCA_004026605.1 Ondatra zibethicus
TTCAATTCTTAAATGATTTCTGCAAAATACAAACCAAATGATTAAAATGAAGACAAATTAAGAAATTTTAGCAAGAATCAAATGAATTGAAATCAATCAAAAATTCTCTTTAAAAGGATTGAAAAATAAAGAAACAAAATATTGGAGAGGATGAACTAAATGGACTACATTTATTTGAACATGTGTTTGCTGTATTTCAGAATGAATCAATTGCATTGTATTGGAGTGTCTCAATTATAATACTCTCCAAGCAAACACTGCTTGTAATAGTAGGAAGCAAATACAAAAAAAAAAAAATCTTTATCACAGCATAGATCTACCAGCTAGGTGTCTCTGAAATGGATTTGAAAGGCCTATTCACGTATTGGAATTTCACATATCAGTTGAAATGGCAAAGAAACAGTTATGCATAGAAAGGTCTAGGGAAACATCATTGATGAAAATTAGTACCAGTGCCACAGGAAATTGCAGAGTCGTGAATAAAGTGTACATGGCTCAGATTCACCTGTGTGAGTGAGGAAGCACCATTACATGAGTAAGGACAGAACACATGGATGTGCTGTACAGGGGGAGATTGGTACATAGGCACTTACCACATTGCACATAGTGCAGGTATAACAAATGGAGAAGGAGTGGAGGAAAATATTTGCAACAGATTCAAGAGAGGAGAAATATACACATTATAATACCCAAAGAACCGAAAGATACGTCCATGTTAAATATCTATGGATTTTATTACCAGATGGCAGGCTCAGTTAAATTGTATGCATTTTCTCATATAATTATATAATGTTTCTATAGCTTTGAAAAATATCTTTAAATGAATTTTATTTAAGTGTAAATTATCACTTATAATATGGAAATGTTTGTTAAACAACATTAACACTCAGTTGAAGAAATTCTCAAGGTTTGGATAGTACTGTTCATGGGAAAGGCCACATGTCACCAAGATACCTATGGGAATGCTCAACTGTTCTAAAGAGACATTACATTACACACACAATCAAATGCTCTCACTATTCAAGGGTTTCAAGGAATTGGACACTCTCCACTCTGGGAGTCATTAAGAGCAATAAAGCAAATGTAGCAGAACATTGTACTCTAAAACAGTCTTCACACACATGAAAATTTTCATATAAATGTGATGCAAATGGTAGCTAGAATAGTAATTTTTATAATAGTGAAAGAAACAGACTCTGAAAATTTATGTTACTGGGGACTGAGCTCAGCACCTCACACATGCCAAGGAAGCAATTTTCCCACTGAGTCACTTCTCCAGCCTGTAATAATGAAATGCTAGACACAGTTTAAAGGTCATAAAAGCAAATTATTTAATGCTGGAATCCATTCGTTCCTGTGACAACCACTATAATGCACAATTTCATACTGAATCTATAAAGGATTTTCATAAATAACAAAATCCATGAAGAATCCTATATATTTGCAGGTAGTAGAAATACAGACAGATCTCTCTGTAATGTTTTAAGCTAAAATTTTTTCTTACATGTGTGTATAGTACAGTCTCATTGATGTTTATTTAATATGGGTCATGATTAAGAGATTGCTTAGTCGATGAAGAGATGGCTCAGTGATTTAAGAGTACCTGCTCCTCTGTGAGGGACCAGACTTTGGTTCCCAGCATTTGCTTCACCCTGTCCACACTGTGTCTGTGTCCCAACCTATTTTAGCTTTCAGTGCCATTCACGCAGGTAGGCACCGTCCCCTTCTCCTTCACCCTTCCTCTCTTTCTTCCTCAGCCTCCCTCTCACTTTCTCACACATAAAATTTTAAAGTGAATAAAATATATAGGATGCATAATGAAGCTTTCTAGATGGCTGTTGGTATATGAATATCCAACGTAGAGAAAAATGACGTGGGTGGCTCTGTACCACATTGTTCTCAACGCTGATATGTGGGCAAGAGGAAAGAGGGCGCGCCAGCCTCTCCTCTGCTTCCACGTTTTATTCGCTGGAAATTAGGAGGACTTTAAGGTGGGATACATTGCCTGCCTTCCGACTCTCCTCCCCGTAGGTGTGTTAATGAGTGCACGGCATGCAGTGGGACCAGGAGCGGTGGGTATTTAGCACAGCTGACCTAGCAATTAAGCTTCAACACCCCTGGGTAGTAAATCTGTTGACCAGGTCAGAGACAAGGTGAATCAAGTTTGGCTCCTCTATTGGCAGACTGAAAGTGCTAAGGAAATTTGAAAGCTAGCATTCTAACTGCAGGCTGACCAATGTCTCCCAATAATGGAGAAAGAAAAGTGTCGAAAGCCTTATAGTGACCGAAATGGTAATCATACCTAAATAACTTTTCAAAAGACAATGGCTGATTGACAAAACTTATTAAAAAATTGTATCACATATCCTATTCTGGATTATGTGTGTTTTGATTACATCTGGGAGGATGTCCTTCTGAATAGTATAATTTAATATCAGATTCTTTTGAATTTGACTGTTTACAAAATAAACTACATTTTCTATAGAACCTTGAATAAATAAATTCAAAAAAATTTGAAGGACAGAATCTGGAATATATATTCACAAAATTATATCTGATTGATATGTAAGATAGCAATGAAATATTTAAATTTTTTGTAAGTTAAAAATGTAATTTATTTGAGAAAAAGCTAAGAATAATAAAAATACATGAGGAAGTTCTTCTGAAATGTAAATGATGTGCCATAAGACACTTATTTTTCAGGTTGCACTTTTTCCGGGATGTCCCTGACTTCAGAGTGTTAGCGTGCGGTGGCGATGGGACAGTGGGCTGGATTTTGGATTGCATAGGTAATGAAGACCTGTGTTTAATGTGCTTGGGTGAGACTAGTAACCTTACCTTCTGTTCGACTTCTATTACCTCTTAGCCTTTCTGTCTATCAAGTATCAAGCATCAGGATGAATGAATTCTGAAAAATCTTGCAGTTTTCTTTCCAGATATGTCCCTTTTTGGATCACATTAATAGTTTGAAACATATAATGTCTTGATATTCAAAAGCTGATACATTTTAAACAAATACTTTTTTAAAAAATTCTTTTTTGTGTCTGAGTTGAGTACTTTTTATTAGCTACAGGTCATTTCCAAATCAATATTAATTAAGTTTGTTCTTTCTGTACAAATACACATTTTTTTTTTGCTCTTAAAGAAGTGAAAATCAGAACATTCTGTCTTGTTAATCACTGAAAAACATCTCAAATTGAAAACGTCCTGGTGGGAGCGGCAGTCAGTAGTCTCAGCCTGGAGAATCCCTCCTGTTCCCCAGCTGCCTATGTGCAGCTACTCAAAGAAAGAACATGTCATCATCAACACTCTTCTTACAAATCTAGTGATTTAATCTACTAATGTTGCATGAGAATCACAGTAAAAATTCTGGTATTGGAATTCTAATGAAAGACAGAAAATATTTGTAAATGACTCCTATAAAAAGCTAAAATTTGATAATTATAAAAATTACTCAGCAAAGGTATAAGTGGTTATGCATCAGTAAGTGTTTTAAAAAAATGAAAACTCTGGGAATTTTTGGCTCATTGTATGCCCCAAATTCAGTGATATTGCACTGTGTTATATCCGCAAGTCATCTCATCAACTGATCCATATACATACCTACACACTGACTTCATGAACTTAGGAGGGAAAGGGAAAGAAAATAAAAATTTGTGAGAGTCAAATATGTTTATGATGATTCAAATAAAAACATGTGGAATTTTGGTGACAGATCTATACTGCTTGGAACCTAAAATGCTATGAAATATAAAGGTAAATCTAAATAAATTTTAAGTGAACAAGCCTGATGCTCTCTCAGGTAATCCAGCAGTAATGCTCTATTCATTTGCTTTGAAATATTGCAATACTATGGATAGAAGCAATTGATCAGCATTACTCAGAATAATTTATTTTTTTTTAGAATTTACTATTCTCAGTTAAAATAGAGTGTCACTAGAGTTGATGTTGCAGGAAATTTATATAGGACCCTACCTATCTCCCCTGGTAACATGTATTCCTATGCTTCATGTACCTGCCTTCATGTATACACACACACACACACACACACACACACAATTTTGAGTTAAGTCAAGATATTTAAATAGTTTTCCCTCTATGAGGTTTATGAAGAATCTCTGTTACTTTATAAATTATATATATATATATATATATATATATATATATATATATATATCCAGTTACCACAACTACATAAAAACATTGTCAGGTGTAATTGTATTTATAAAAATTAACTTGTTTCTATTTGCATGTACTTTGTCAAATTATTTATTCAATGTAAGTTTGTTTCCTAATTACTGTTGTTCAATTTGATTTAAAATTGTTTTTCTCATTGTCCAATTTCACAGAAAAAGCCAATGTAATCAAGCACCCTCCAGTTGCTATTCTGCCTCTTGGGACTGGCAATGACCTAGCAAGATGCCTGCGGTGGGGTGGAGGTAAGACAGCAAAATATTTCATCTGAAAGTAGGAGAATGCCTTTATTGCATAATGGTTATCATGTGGTTGTAGTAAATATGTGAGGTGATCTCTGCTTACTAAAGCATTTTACACAATAATAAAGAGTTTGGAGGGACAAAATGAGTTGGAGAGTTTAGATTGGGTGATGGCTCTAATTAAATATTAATTACAGATTTGGTCTTCAAAGGATAAGTTCTCAAGTATCTCTGGCTTGAACTTTTCTTGCTTAGAAAATAAGATACAAAAACAGAACTCTAAATCAATATTCAGACATTTAATTTGTTATTATTATTTTCTAGTGCAGAAACTAGATAGCAGTAATTACATCCTATAGTGAAGGATGCTCAAGGAGTATGAGTGGACAATGGGCAAAGAGATCATTTTCTAGACTGACTTTATTACCAATATGATAAAACAACACCTTTCTCAGAAATGAATACCCTAAGCACTGTTATTTGAGATTTAGATCGTGGTAACCCTTGGGTTCTATACTTGACAAGAGGAAGGGAAAATTATAAAATTCTACTCATATGAAGTCGTGTATAACACTTAAGACTTCCTAAAACCAGTGAAATGATTCCAATAAAGAAAAACCCTCTCAATCACAGAGAGCACACTAATGGGATCATAGTGACAACATCTCATAAAACTGGGTCTAGACTTCATTAGCAGAGGGAACAAAGTTCAGTGTTCAAGGAATCAAAAGTAGTAAGGAGCCTTATTTTTTTTTTTTACTTATGGAACTGACAGTGGGATCGAGAGTCAAGCAGAATGCAAATGAAGGTGATATTTCAATGCTGAGTCTGAAATACTTTGATGAGTCATTATAATAATCTATAGATTACTAGTCAGTCCCTGAATGTACAAAATAAGAAATAATTAAATTGTAAATAATTATTTATTTTTATTCTTTACATCTGTTAAATTAAGACCGAAGTTTTCCCAACCTCCACTACTCCAGGTCCTCCCCCTCCTTCCCTCTTCCTTAGACACACCCTTCTTACATTTTCATAGAAAAAAAAAAGCAGGGTAGTCCTGCCAGTTATATGAACCAAATATGGCATAACAAATTACAATAAAGCTAGGCAGAAGCCTTGATATCATTAGTGAACAAGGCAACCCACTAAGAGGAAAAGATTAACAAGCAAAGGTAAAAGCATCAGTGATACCTCCCACCCCCACTCTTTGGGGTCCCACAAGAACACCAAAATAGACAATCATAAAATCTATGCAGAGGACCTAACTCAGGCCCATACAGTGTCTGTGATGTCTCTTCAGTATCATTGAACCTCTATGGGCCCTGCTTGGTTGATTCTGTAGGTCATGTTCTCATGGTGTCCTAGAGCCCTCTGGTTCCTAGAATCTTTCCTCCCCATCTTCTACAGCTTCTCTGAGACTTTGCCTAGTGTTTGGATGTTGGTCTCTCTGGACAGTTGCTGGACAATGTCTTTCTGATGGCAGTTGGACTAGGCATTGATCTATGAGTATAACACAGTATCATTAGGGATCGTGTCATTGACTTTTCTTCCATGTTTACTTGGTTCTATCCTGGGTCTTGGCTGTGCAGCCTCTGGTTTCTGGCCCTCCACATAGTTTCAGATGTGGGTTCCCTCTCTGTATCTCCAGTACTAGGAGACTTCACTAGGTTTGCTCTCATAGATTCCAGGGAGTTTTCACAACACCACATTTCTACATTATTCCCCAAGTGCCTCCCCCCAGTTCCAGGTGTCTCTCCAAGTACTCTCTCCATTCATCCAAACCCCTCCTATCTGGAACCTCTTGTTTCTATCCCCAACCACCCCAAGTCTGCTCCCAAAATTGTATCTAGTTCCCCTTCTCATAGAGATACATGTGCCCACCCTTGAATTCTCCTCACTACTTAGACTATCTTGGTCTGTGGATTATATCATGATTGTCCTTTACTTAACAGCTAATGTCTACTTATAAGTGAGCACACAACATGCTTGTTTTTCTGGATCTGGGTTACCTCCTTTATGATGTGTTTTTTCCTGTTCCATCCATTTGCCTGTAAAAAAAAAGTCATTGCTTTTAACAGCTGAATAATACCCCATTGTGCAAATGTGCCACATTTTCTTTATCCATTCTTTGGTTGAGAGCATCTTGGTTGTTTCCAACATCTGACTATTAGGAATAATGCTACTTAAAGAACATAGCTGAGCATGTGTCCTTGTGGTAAGATGGAGTGTCCTTTGGATATATGCCCAAGACTGGTATAGCTGGGTCTTCAGTTAGATCAATTTCCAATTTTGTGCAGAACCTCCATATTGATTTCCAAAGCTGCTGTCCAAGGTTGCACTTCTTTGAGTGCCATGGAGGAATGTTCTCCATGTTCCACATCCTTTCCAACATGAGTTGTCTCTTTGTTTCCCATCTTAGCACTCTGACAGGTATAAGATGAAATTTCTAAGTCATCTATATTTGCATTTCTCTGATGGCTAAGGATGTTGAATATTTCTTTATGTGTTTCTCAGTCATTTGGGACTCCTCAATGAGAATTCTCTGCATAGATCGGTACTGCATTTTTAACTGGATAACTTTTTTTGTTGATGTCAAGTTTCTTGAACTAGTTATTTATTTTGTATATTAGCCCTGTGCTGGATACAGAGCTGGTGAAAATATTTTCCCATCCTTTGGGCTGTTGTTTCGTCCTAGTGATGGTGCCTCAGTTTCATGAGGTCACATTTATTGATTATTGTTCTTAGAACCTGTGCTATCAGTGTCCTGTTCAGGAAGTTGTTTCCTGTGCTTATGCATTCAAGGCTGTTCTCCACTACTGATTCTATTAGGTTCAGTGGGTCTGGCTTTATGTTGAGGCCTTTAATCTGCTTGGACTTGATTTTTATGCAGGGTGTAAGATGAGGATATATTTGCATTCTTCTACATGCTGAATTCCAGTTAGACCAGGACCATTTGTTTAAGATGCTTCTTTTTTTTTCCAGTTTGCATTTCTGTCTCCTTTATCAAAAATCATGTTTCCATAAGTGTTTGGATTCATATCTGGGTTTTAATTCTATTGTATTGATTGGAATGTCCGTTTTTATGCCAACACCATGCCATTTTTATTACTATAACTCTGTGGTACAACTTGAAATCGTGGATGGTGATACCTCTGGATGTTCTTTTGTTGTAGAGAATTGTTTTAGCTATCCTGGGATTTTATTTTTCCATTTAAAGTTGAGAATTGCCCTTTCAAGGTCTGTAAAAAATGTGTTGAACTGTTCCTGGGTAATGCACAGAATATGTAGACTGTTTTTGAAAGGATGGCCATTTTGACTATCTTAATCCTTCCGATCCAAGAGAATGGGAGATCTTTCCATTTTCTGATAGCTTCTTCAATTTCTTTCTTCAGAAACTTGAAGTTTTTGTTATGTAATCCTCAATGTTTTGAAGTTTTGGTCATATAATTTTTCACCTGCTTGGTTAGAGTTACTCCAAGATATTTTATATTATTTGTTGCTATTGTGAAGAGTGTTGTTTCCTTGATTTCTTTCATAGATCATTTGTTATTTGTATATAGGTGGGCAACTGATTATGTTTTAGTTAATCTTGTTTTTATACACTTCAATAAATTGTTTCTCAGCTGTAGTAGTTCCCTGATAGAATGGTTTGTTCAATTATGTATGCTATCACATCATCTATAAATAATGCTATCCTGACTTCTTCCTTCCAAATTTATATTCTCTTGAGCCCCTTCAGTTATTTTATTGTTCCAGATAGAACTTCAATTACTGTATTGAATAGATAGAGAGAAAGTGGGCAGCCTTGTCTAGTTCCTGATATTACTGAAATTACTTTGAGTTTCTCTCCATTTAATTTTATATTGGCTATTGGCTTTATTATGTTTATGCATGCTCTTTGTATTGCTAGTCTCTCCAAAACTTGTATCATGAAGAAATGTTGGATTTGTCCAAGGCATTTCTAGCATCTACTTTTATGATCATGTGATTTTTACTTTCAGTTTATTTATATGGGATGAAGACTACTTGATCATGATGGATGATCTTATATGGGTTTGGTTTACAAGTATTTTATTTAGTATTTTTTCATCCATGTTCATGAGAACAATTGGTCTATAATTCTTGTTCTTTGTTGAATTTTTGTGTGCTTTGGGTTTCATTGTGACTCTGGCCTCATAAAATGGTTTGGGCAATGATGCTTCTGTTTATATGTTATAGAATAATTTGAGGAGTATTGACATTAGCTCTTCTTTGTAGATGTTTAGAATTCTGTATTAAACCATCTGACCCTAGGGTTTTTTGGTTGGGGGAATTTTAATGACTGTTTCTATTTCCTTTAGAGTTATATGTCTATTTAAGCTGGTTATCTTACCTTGATTTTATTTTGGCAAGTAGTATCTATCAACAAACTATCCATTTCCTTTCAATTTTCTAATATTTTGGAGTATATAAAATAAACAATTGAATTATTAAAAAAGCCATAAACCAAAATAAATCTTTCTTCTGTAAAAAAATATTTTGGAGTATATGTTTGTAAATTATTCTCTAATGATTCTTGGGATTTCCTTGGTGTCTATTATTATGTTTTTCTTTTCATTTCTAATTTGGTTAATTTGCATAGTTTCTCTCTGTCTTAGTTAGTTTGAGTACGGGTTTGTCTCTTGCTGATTTTCTCAAAGAAGCAACTGTTTGTTTCATTTATTCTTTGTGCTGTTCACTTTGTTTATGTTCTATTGATTTCACTCCACTATGATTGTGTCCTACCATCTACTCCTCTTTAGTGAGCTTGCTTCTTCTTGTTCTAAAGCTTTCAAGTGTGCTCTTAAGTTGCTAGTATGGAATCTCTCCAATTTCTTTATGTTGGCACTAAGTGCTATGAATATTCCTCTTCGTACTGCTTTCATTATGTCCTACGTGATTGGGTGTGTTTAGTGTATAGTCCTTTTCACCAAATTCATAGAAGTCTTCAATTCCTTTACTGAATTGCACCTTAGCCCAGTAATTGTTCAGTAGAGAGTTGTTCAATTTCTATGAGTTCAAAGGCTTTCTGTTATTTTTGTTATTGTTGAAATCCAGTTTTAATCTGTAGTGGCTTGATACAATGTAGGGGTTTGTTTCATTTGTCTTGTATCTGTTGAGACTTGCTTAGTGACTGAGTATGTGGCCAGTTTTTGAGGATGTTCCTTGAGATGCAGAGAAGAAGTTGTATTCTTTTGTGTTTTTGGTAAAATGTTCTGTAGATAACTGTTAGGTCCATTTCATTCATAACATTGCTTAGCTCTGATATTTCTCTGTTTAGTTTTTGTCTGCATGTCATGTCCATCAGTGAGGATGTGGTATTGGGGTCTCCTACTATCAGTGTGTGAGGATCAATATGTGATTTTAAGCTTTAATAGTGTTTCTTTTACATACATGGTGTCCTTGTTTTTGAGACTTAGATGTTAAGAATGAAAAAATCATCTTAATTGATTTTTCACTTAATGAGTATGAAATCTTCTTTCCTCTCTCATTTGATTAACTTTGTTTTGAAGTCTATTTTGTTAGATATTAGAATGGCTACACCAGCTTGTTTCTTGGGTCAGTTTGCTTTGAAAATATTTTTCTAACCCTTGCCTCTGAGGCAAGGCATCTATCTTTGATGTTGAGGTGTGTTTCTTGTATGCAGCAAAAGGGTGAATCCTGTTTTCACATCCTTTCTGCTGTGGGAAATCTTTACAGTTTTACCTGTAAAGATTTGTTTCTTGTACTTGTTTAATAAAATGCTGACTGGCCAGTAGCCAGGCAGGAAGTATAGGTGTGGTGACCAGGCAGGAGGTAGAGGCGGGGCAATGAGAACAGGAGAATTCTGGGAAAGGAAAGCTCAGTCTGCAGCCATCACCCAGACAGAGAGGAAGCCACGTGGGTAACACAGACAAGAATTATGGGCTAATATAAGTTATAAGAGTTAATAAGAAGCCTGAGATACTAGGCCAATCAGTATATAATTAATGTAGACCTCTGTGTGATTCCTTTGGGTACTTAATGACTGTGGGAACTGGGAAGAACAGAAACCTGAGTCAACATCTTTCTCTAGTCTGAGTCTTTTTATTGGGAAAATGATTCCATTCATATTGAGAGATATTACTTTTAAAATGATTAGAAATTTCTGTTATAGTAATTATTATTGTTTGTGGTTGTGGTATGTTTGTGTGCACATGTGTGGTATGTTTATGTGTGTGTTTAGCTACCTTATTTTGTTTTTGATGGTGTGAAATTATTTATTTTCTGTGTTTTTATGAGTGTAGTTAACCTCTTTAGGTTGGAGATTTCCTCCTAATACCTTCTATAGGCCTGCGTTTATGGATAGATAGTGTTTAAATTTGTTTTTACCATGAAATATCTTGTTTTCTTCAACTGTGGAAATTGAATGAATTTCTGTAGATGTCAGTGTGGTGATTTGTCAGAAAATGAGGTAACAATCTTCCTCAAGACCTAGTAGTACCACTTTTGGGTAAATATTCAAAGAATGCTCAATCATACCACAAGGACATATGCTCAACTATGTTCATAGCAGCATTGTTTGTCATAGCCAGAACCTTGAAACAACCTAAATGCCCCTCAACTGAAGAATGGATAAGGAAAATGTGCTACATTTAACAATGGAATACTACACAGCAGAAAAAAATGATATTTTGAATTTTGCAGGAGAATGGATGGAGCTAGAACACATTATTTTGAGTGAGGTAATCCAGACACAGAAAGACAATTATCACATGTACTCACTCAGAGGTGGTTTTTAAACATAAAGCAAAGAAAACCAGCCTACAAACTACAATCCCAGAGAACCAAAACAACAATGAAGACACTAAGAGAGAATTACATAGATCTAATCTACATAAGAAGTAGAAAAAGACAAGATCTCCTGAATAAAATGGGATCATGGGGACCTTGGGGGAGGGTTGAAAGGGGAGGGGAGAAGCATGGAAGGGAGCAGAGAAAAATGTAGAGCTCAATAAAAATCAATAAAAAAAGCAAAAAATGCTTTCAATGTATATCAAAAATAAATAGTCTCATCTGTTCTTTCTTACAATTGGCAGGACATCTTTCCAGACTCTTCTCTCTTTTATAAAGAGTCTCCATTGTGAAGTGTGGTATAATTCTAATATGTCTACCTTTATATGTTACTTGGTTTTTTTTAGCCTCACTACTTTAATATTTTTTCTGTATGTTTAGTGTTTTGATTATCATGTAACCATTGATCTTTCTTTTCTGGTCCAATCTATTTGGTGTTCTGTAAGGTTCGTGTACCATTATAGGCATGTCCTTCTTCAGATTAGGAAAATCCTTTTATTATTTTGTTTAAAATGTTCTGGACCTCTGAGCGGTGATTCTTCTCCTTCTATTCCTATTATTTTTAGGTTTGTTCTTTTCATAGTGTCCCAGATTTCCTGGATGTTTTGTGTCAGAGACATTTTAGATTTAACATTTTATTTGGCCATTTCTTCTATCATGTCTTCAACACCTGAGATTCTCTCTTCCACCTTTTGTGTTCTGGTGGTGATGAATGCATCTGTAGCTGTTTTCACTTTGCTAGATTTTGCATTTCTAGTGGGCTTCTGTAAGAAATGTGGGCAAATTCTGAATATTTTCTAAATATTTTCTTTTAATCTAAACACACTACGAGAAGTTTGAAAGAGTCTCCAAAGAAAGAAACCCATGGGAGCTTGTTAAAAATAAATGGTTGACCCTATCCTCAATATGCTGAATAAAAATCCCTTGGGCTGGGACTCTAGCAGACATCTGTCATTTGAAAAAGAAAGAAAAAAAACTACATAAGCAACTGTAATTTACAATGAAGTTGAGAACTTTTGTTCCACATACATACATTCAACTTTGTATTTGTTGCATACACAGAATTGGAAGCTAAGTAAAATACTTAGCATATATTGTATTTGGAATTTTCAAAAGGATGTTATAGTAAAATGATATTTGTATTCAGTTAACTACCATGAAGCTGGAAGATAAAGACTTAATCATTACAAGATGCTCATGTCCGCTGATTTTCAGATATGTGTATTGATTGGAGAGAGGGAACTATCAGTGTGTCTTATTGTGGTCTTTTGATATATGCATTTGATCTTTTCAAGAGTTTGAGCTTTGAAAATTTAGTACATTCTTTTCTTGTTTTCACATTATCAAGTGAATTAAATCTCAAATTGAATAAAGAATTCCATATTCATTCAGGTTAGATTCATACAAAACCACATAAATACTATTGGTGGATGAAATGAGGGTTACATCATGTGTCAAAGGTCAGCTTAAAGATGAATTCTGAAAGGGCTTACTGTGTTCTGGCCCAGGAGAGGGAAAATAAATAAGTGACTCTTATCCTTTTAGAGGCTAAATCTTTGTTAAGTAACATCGGCTATAAATCTGTGAAAATGATATAGATTCAGCAAAGCTCAGAAGCTATGGAAGAATGAATTATGAAAAGACTACCATTAGCCAGATGGCCAACAAGGCCCTCCTAAGGAGGACACGTTTCACCAGGTGCTAAAACTGCACAGAAGGAAACAGTTTCTAGTGGCTAAAGGAAGCCTGGTGGGATTGGCATAGTACTCATGGCTTAGGTGGTGGGTATTAGAGTTGGAGAGTCAGGCTACAGTGTTTACTGATATCCCCTAAACCAGTAGAGAAGCTGGATGTACAATTTCAGCCTCAAAATTACTGTATTTGCCAGAAAACTGGAAAGGCTTCTAGGAAAGTCAAGGCACCAACATTCCTAAGCAGCGTCACCAGGGTAATGGAACAACTTTTGGTTAGGATTTATTTACAAAGAAAAAAAATACCAAATTTATTTATTTACAACATGTGCAAGCAGAACTTTTTCTCACCAGATGGGTAACACTAAGCATGTTGGTCAAGTACTGTGAGGTTAAGAAACACATACACTCATATCCCCCGTGTCAGTCCTCAGTCCTCACTGCATACTCTGCACTTATAGGTGCATTTAAAAGAATATAATATCGAATCAACACAGGGTACACATTAACTATCCAAAGCTCATCCATTAAAACATTGACTCGGCAATTTGGCAAGGGAGGCCTTCAGTATTAAAAACAAACATTTATTGTAGCATGCTTATTCTAAGAGAAGGGCAGTTTTGAACGCAGGGGTTGAAGTTTAGACAAGATGTTCAACTAATGCCTTATGTTGGGACTTGGCTGCCAAAACACGTGTTCTCTGAGTTGAAACCAGGTTGAAAAAATAAAGACAAGCTATCTGGAAAGCATAGGTGCCCTACACACAGACAACATAGGAAATAGATTGAAATACACCAAGGATGAGCAGCTTATTTTCTTTAAAAGTTTTCTTTGCCATTAGAAGGAAAGGTGGAGGTAAGTGACAGCTGTGGCAGCTAGGTCCACAATTTCAGCAGTAAGGTGGAAGTTGCTATTTTTATGTAAACACGCTTATAGAACATAGAATTGAAAACTAATTACATTTTAACGCATTGGTACACAAGTGTGGAAGGATATGTGGTAGAAACATTGTTCAGCATTTGGGTAAAGTGAGAATTTATATTACAAGAGAGGACTATTTGTTGGAAGTGAAAACTAATCCTGAAATCTTGGTGTAAATATCAGACTAAGGTCAATTCTTAATGTACATTAAAATTAGCAGTAAAATGCATTATTTGACTTCAGAATGATTTATATAATTAAGCAGCAATAATTAAACTTGCATGTGTAACTCCCTTCAGATGGTTTGTATTTTATCTCACTGTAACACTTTTTATTAGGCTATGAAGGTGAAAATCTGATGAAAATCCTAAAGGACATTGAGAGCAGTGCAGAGATCATGCTGGACAGGTGGAGGTTTGAAGTCACACCCAATGACAAGGAGGAGAAAGGAGACCCTGTGCCTTACAGCATCATCAACAATTACTTCTCCATTGGCGTGGTAAGATTGCCCACTAAACCCTACTTTTTATACCTGTATTTAATACTCAATGAAATGTCTTAATCTATGAAAATTTACTGATCATAAAAAAATTTATGTTAGCATTTTTTTAGGAAATACCTTTTCCTCTTCTTTCAGAATTTACTTACCTATATGCTAGAGTGTTCTGGCTGCATGTACATCTGTGTAGCACATGTGTGCCTAGTCACATGGAGCCAGAAGATGGTATGGAACCTTGGGATGAACTGGAGTTACAGATAAAGACACCATAAAGTGATGGGAAATGAATGTTGTGTCCTCTAGAAGAGCATCCAGTGCTCTTAATTGCTGATTCTTCTTTCTGGTTCTTGAAATATGTCTTCTGATGCATAATAATATAGGTTACAAATTTATTTAAAGTCAGACTATCAACAATTGATCAATTTCCTTGATTTAAAGAAAAGAAAGAAACTATATACATCACTTCTGGTTTAGCTATTTTGCTACCAAATGATGCTTAGAATGATTGAGAACATATTTACCCACTGTTGACTATAAAAAGATGGTTAACATTCATGAAAATACATCAAATTTCTTACCTTAACATCCATGGTAAAAAATGTTATTATAACCAACCAGGAATCTATGAAATGGATGCTAATATCATCTGATTGTTGTTAAGCAAATGAGTGATTTCATTTTTCTTAAAATACTATGCACAAAGAAAAGTAGTGTTTGTTAAAATTTATTTAAAATATAATTCTTAAATGTTATATAAATACATATGTTATATAAATAAATATGTTATATATTTTATAATATATTCATATATATTACATAATTATATTTTAGTATAAATGTATTTTATTTATAACTATATATGTTAATAAATATATATTTATGACTCATATAAATATATTTTCCAAAAGTTATGAAGATTAAAATAATTTATTTAAGTTCAGTTCATGGAAGTATTTCTCATGTAAATGCACAGTAATAATTTATAAAACTCAGAGGTTTATTTTGAGTTTTCTTCCAAAATTAATAGCCAAACTTTCATGAAAAATACTTTTATTGAATTTTCATCAAAATGCCTATTCATTTACCTTTACTATGTTGTTTTTTATTATTCATAATATGATTAAATATTCAAAACTTGAGAGAATGACATGTAATAAATACCAAATTTTAAATGCTACAAGTATTATGATTTTTGTCATTATTTGCAAGAAAAGTGTAATTCTTTTTTCCTATTTTGAAGGCCTACTGTGCATATTCATTTGAGAAATACAAAATTTAGCAACTTAGTGCTTTGATCACTCACACATAATCTAACTCAGTCTTTTGAAGATAATGATTTAATAATCAATTAATGACTTAATAATATTATTTTCCAAGTGAGTAATACTTTATGAATTAAATACCATCCCCAGGGCACAGCTGTGGCTTCTTCTCCAGCACCAAGTTGTCACAGATCCTCCACTGCCCCTAACATTTATGCCTCACTGACATTTCCAAGAAGATTTCACTTGTGACATCATCCTCTGCACCATAAGTCATTATTTAGCCTGAATATGAGTGTCAATACAACCAGTATAAGCTGTATTAATGTTTTTCCTTCTTATTGCTAGGTAGTCCATCATAAGCAATTATGGCACATTGTTGGTTTGAGAACCAACTAGTGTGAATTTTGAATACTGTTGGTATATATCACTGTACACAGTTTAGTGTTGTGTTTCATAAAGATACTTGCATGTACGTATATTATGTACTTAGACCATTCTCCTCCTGTACCTGCTTCTCCTCTCTGTTCATCTCCTTCCTGTCCACAGGCACTTTCACTTCAGGTTTTCCTTGTATGTAAAATGTCTGCATCTATGAAAATTCTAGGAAGCATTCTTGACACACATGAGAAATGACAGGCAATACTTTTCTTCTTGAATCTGAGTTATTTACTCAATATGATGATCCCCCAGTTGTATTGATTTTCCTGGTGATGGCATGATTTCACATTCTTTATGGCTGGGTGAAGCATCCTTGTACACACATACCTCATTTTCTTCTCCATTCATCAGCTGACGGACACCTAAACTTATTAGACAGGATAGTGTATAGTTATGTGTATCCTTGCTTTGGCCAAACCGTCTCAAGAAAAGCTACTTAAAGGAGTATGGACTGATTTTGCCTCACAGTCTGAGGACAAGTCCAATAAACCATGTTATTGCAGAAGGAATTGGGTCACCTTGTCATATTCCATCCATAATTTGGAAGCAGTAAATGATGTATGTTCGTAGGCTTCTCAGTTACGCCTTTTTATTCATTCAGGGACCCTAGCTCATGAAATGGTGATGCCCACACAATGGTCTGGCCATATCACTTCAGACAACCAAATCTAACAACTCCCTTATAGGCATTCCCATAGTGCATGTAATCCAGTCTAGAAAATCCCTAGCAAGCATATGTGGAGTTTTTTCCCCTAAATGGTTCTAGATTCCACCAAGTTGATAATGATCCTTAGCCAGCATAACCTCATCTCTTGTCATCTTGGCATGTGAAAACATCACGTTAAACCATACACTTCATCCCAGCCTTGCCCCTGCAGGCTATTGTTCATCTCCTAACATAAGATGCTTTGAGGTGAACATCAAGTTTCCATAGTCGCTAGCAGGTCCAGTAATGTTTAAAGTCCTTTTTTGAGACTCACTACAGTCCTTTAACTGTGCCATCTTAGATTAAAGAAAAACTACACAGTTCTCATAGACAATGGCACAGGGTAAACATTCCCGTTAAAAGGGTGATAGTGAAGTAATAGGAAGGAGAGATGAGTTCAGAGAAAGACTGATAACCAGCTGTTGAAACATCAAATCCTGCATTCAGTGTCTGGCATTTAACGCATGATATAATCTCCTGGGCTCCAAAGTGCTAGGGAGTCCTTCACTCCATTCTGGAAGCATTTATTGTGTGTCCCTTTGGATGGTTCCATTCTGTAACTGCAGCTTTTCTCGTAGAAGTGCCATGATCCTGGCATCTCTGCAACTTAAGTTTCTTCACAGCCTCGAAGACTATCTCCTTTTGACTTCCTTCCAAGGAACCCAATCATGCCTGACCTTTTCATCTCCTGAGATAGCAGAGTAAGACGTCACACCCTCCACCCAATATTCTTCATGTGTGCCATGTCAGTTCTATGTGGAAATAGCTGATAAGGTCTGCTGCCAGCTTAGATGGAGCTGGCCCCAACCCCTGCCCTAGACTAGAACTCTAGTATTGTGTATGTCTGGGTGGTTGACGATGCAAAATCATTTTCCTTGGAATTTATTTTTGAACAGGTAGCCTTTGTAGTATTCTCAATTAAATTTATCTCCTGTCATGTAAATTTGAAATTTCTCTGGTTGGAGCCTTTGATGAGTGAGTTTTACCCTCAGACACCTTTTCTGTTGACCCAATGAAGAGAGTGAGGTTGGCCATTCATAATTTCAGGGGCTTTATTCTGTGTCCCTTCTTTGCTATAATAAAGTTGTGCACAATTTCCCTTATGAAACTTCACACTTTTTCTTATTTCTTGGCTCTTCCTGCCTTCCCTCTCTTTTCTGCTGTAAAGTTGAACAAGAAGAATGAATAGTAGCCATGCCACAGTTTGAATTTAATGCTTATTGAAATTTTCTTCACTAAAGAATTTAATCTATTAATCTTGTATCTGTTTTGCTCATTTCTCAGGACATTGGTCAAATGCAGCCAGATTATTTGATAAAATATAACATGAATGGCCCCCTATTATGTCCTGGTGGGGTTAACCTCCAGCAGCAAAAGGCTCAGAGGGAATCCATGGAGGGGGCATACTGTAACCTTTTTATCTGAGGGGGTTAGGGGAAAGACACTAACACTCTCTCTTGATGGTTTCCTTCAGACCTTTTCTTTTTTCTTCTTTCATATTCTCCATTCTTTATTTTGCTATTGATTTCATTCTCTCATTCTTGAAGGTTTCCTAATGGGTCTATCTGTATTCTTTCCCTTACAGCTTATATACCCCAGTAAAATCTTTCAGGCAACCCAAAAATTACACTGTGGTTACATTCTGATTTTCAAGTGAATGAGTAAGATGAATACAATAAAAAAGAACATTTTTCCATACCACTTATGCAATTAAACATTTTACGTATTACAGGTGAGAAACAAATTATCGCAAGAGCCCACGTACATTCATCTCCAAGCAACTTGTTATAAATCATCAGTGTAGGCAAGCAAACTACTCTTTTGCTAGCAGGCTGCATTTTGCGGTTACAGAAATAAAATCACTTTATTCCTCATCTTGAAAGGTAATCTTAAAGTAATCTTTAAAGAATCACAAACGTAAACTATTATACAAGAAAAATAAAAGTCAGCTCTACTTTAAGTCTTTAGAGTGAATACCCACCCGTCAATAACTTTTTTTATATCAGTAGATTGAGGACAGAAATGGATACAAGGAATTAATCATCAACTTTGGTCATCAACCAATCCTAGCAAGAAAAGCATGTCAGCCAATGATAATTGGTCTGCTTTTGTTCTTCTTCCCTGACCTTAACGAGTTCTCTAGTGAGGAGTTGTTTGTTTAATTACATGTTTATTTTTCTTAAATGTGTAACAACATTCTTATTCTCTATTGTCAAAATCTAGAAAGCACATATATCATACCTTGACAACTCTAGATAGGCTTTCTTCCACAGGGCAAGGTTTTTATGTTCCTTTGTTGGTTGTTCAGGGGCTTGATAGTTAACCTTTTCTCCCCTGCAGTATGGATGCTTATTTTAGATACATTTTTGTTCTTGTTTTCATAGGTGTGTGTATGTGAGAGAGTGGTGCTTGTGTGTGAAAGAGAGAGACAGGGAGAGACAGAGAAAAGGAGAGGAGAGAGAGATTACAGCTTTGAATTTTAAATAGTGACTTGAAACTAGCTAGGATCCTCATTCTGGTGTAAATGACCCAGAGGATGTACAGGGAATTCAGGCAGCTAGGGATATGTAATAGTCTGTCATATTGCACTGCATGTGTCTCATCTCTGCCGTGCTTGGTGAGAACAAACTGCATTTGGGAATAAGTTCTGCTTGAATTTGTCAACAAGTAACCAGGACTCCTCCAATATTGGCAGCTCACCTTTCTCTAGATCAGAGGTTGTCAACCCGTGGGTTATGACTCATTTTAAGGGGAGCTACACAACCCTTTCAAAGTGGTCTCATATCAGATATCTTCCATATCAGATGTTGGCATTATGATTCATAACAGTAGCAAAGTAACAGTTATGAAGCAGCAGCAAAATAATCTTATGATATGGGGTCACCACAACATGTGGAACTGTATTAAAGGGTCACAGCATTAGGAAGTTTGAGAACCTTTTCTATTCAACAACTGGATAGCAAATGAATGTGGAATGCTGGAATAGCTTGATTTTTATTTGTTTTGTGTTACAAGGTTAGTGCTGGAACAAGTATTCTTTCCACTTATTACAAAGATCTCAATCATTTACTGTTGTACTTACAAGAGAGTTGAGTACAAGCATTCTGTCTGCCCAAGGGGAAAATAGAGAGTTCGTAAATAGCTTAGACACTGTCAGTTTCAGTTTTTGAAACAGTTTCCCAGTTTTGCCAAATTTCTTGAAGATGATCTAAAAGGTTGTGGTTTAAAATTCTTCTATCATATCTCAAAAAACCAAAAAAAAAAAATAGACCATAGTGACCCGCCAATAAAACATGTTTGTTTACTATCTGTGATCCACTGAACATTGTGGGTAGAAAATGAATATTACCGCCCTATTCTCTAAGCTTGAAGGATGGCATTGTGAGAAACCTTGCTAGCTGATGATAAAAGCTTCATGCTAGACTCCTGGAGTAAAGAAAAGTCAGAATTTTAATTGTTATCTACAAATTTTATTCTGATTTCCCATTTGTCCAAACATAGATAATGTTAGAGTTCCCAAACAGAAATTTTCTAGAAATTGTGTCATCAAGTATTTCATATATGTCATTAATCTGAATAAATGAGTCTTTATCCGTTTGTTTAATAAACCAAAATAATAAAATTGTCAGTCAATTGGAATTTTACATTGGAAGTAAAATTCTAAATAAAATACTTGCAAGCTGAACTGAAGAACACATCAAAAGAAGTTATCCATCACAATCAAATCAGCATCATCCTAGTGATGCAGGCATAGTTCAAAATGTAAATGTCAATATATAGAGTCATTTTATAAATAGTCTGAAGGGTAAAAACATGATCATCTCATTAGATGAATAAAAGAGCTTTGACGAATGCTAACATCTCTTTGTTCTAAAAGTCCAAGAGAATCTATAGATATGGGGGCCATTTTTCAGTATAATTAAGAAAGTATACACAAAAACTCAAAACATTTCTACTAAAGTCAGGAATACAATAAGGACACCCATTCTCTCCTTTCCCATTTAATACTATCTCTAGAACAATGAAACAAGTGATGGAGATAGAGAACAAAATAGGAAAAAAAATATTTGCTGATAATGCAGTTCAATATATAAAAGACTCCACATAAAATTAACACTGCAGATTAATACATTCAGCAAAGTCGCATAATACAAAATTAGCAATACAGCAGTAGCCTTCCTGTATACAAAAAATATGCCAAACATAAGTCACAAAACAACCTAATTCAAAGTATCCTAAAATATACATATATTAACAACTTATAACAAATCTAACTAAAAAATTGAAAAACTTATAAAATGAAAATCTTAAGACATTGAGTGACAAATTACACACGACACAAAAACCTTCCAAGCTCATGGTTGACGGAATTAATATGAAAATGGCAATTTAGAGATTGAATTTACTTACAGAAATTAAAAAAAATAAACAAAGAAAAAAGGTCTTTGATTTTTACATATGCACTAAAAGATTTAAAAAAATCTCAAAACCAACAGATTAAAATAAAAATAAAAATTTAAGAGTAGACTCAACCAAATTTTAAAATATGCTAAGAAATAACAAACATAAAGGAAAAACAATTTTATAAAATTCAAAAATAGTAATCTAAGAGGGTTTGTTTGACAGACTTGGTTTTCGAAACAAGTTATTTCTGTATACCCCAGCCTGTCTTTGAAAGCAGAGTGAAAATGGGAGGGAACCTGCTTCAGCTTCCTCAGCTCTGTCTTCATAGACATAGATCACTGACAACCTCATTTTCTTCTCTTTTCTTTAAAATATAGTAGATTTATATAATTTATGTATATGTATATAGAGAACTGAAGTACAAGTGAGAAAACTTAAGCATATTGTAAGTTGAATAAAAATTACAAATCATGCCACAGAAACATTAAATATAAACATATATTTATTATCAACAATTATGCCCCAATAAACCACATCATGTAGAAGCAATGAATACATTGACAGTAACATAGACCCAACCTTTTCCCGATAAGGAAAAAAAATGGCCGGGTCGTGGTGGTGCACACCTTTAATCCCAGCACTCAGGAAGCAAAGGCAGGTGAATTTCTGTGAATTTGAGGCCAGTCTAGTCTATAGAGTGAGTTCCAGGACAGCCAGGATTGTTACACAGGGAAACTCTGTCTTTAAAAAAAATGAAAAAAAAACAACATAAAATAATCTGAGCTGATCTATAAATATTGATAAATAGTGTGAAAATTGTATTAATAACCAAAATGTACCCAACAAACAAAAGGTGATGATCCAATCCCTGTATTAACAAAATCTATTAAATAATTAAAGTATGACAGTTCTCAAATTCTTCAAATTTTATTGTTTTTGTTTACATCCCAACCAGAGTTTTTCTTTCTCTCACTCCCCCCAACTTCCCCACACATCTCTTTTCCCATAGAATCCCCTCCCCCATCAGGTTCCTCTTCAGAAAAGAATAGGTCACCAAGAAAGTGGAACCAGACAAGACAAAACAAGATACAACATGACAAGGTGAAAGCTGTTTATTCAACCAATTAGGTCTTTAGGCAGGAAAAATAGCACTGCTTCACAGAGATACTGAAATGCAGCATAAAAGAACGCAGCAATCTTTGCATCATTAAGCAAATACTCCACAGTGATAACAAATGTAACACATATTAAAATAATATTTCAATACAGTCGTCAGTAGAAATAAGAGATGAAAAAAAGAACAAAGAAAAAGTATTTGAAGATGTTCACTTCAAAATTAAGGTCCACTGGACTCAAATGCTAACTGAAGTTCTCTAAATAGTTTCTATCATGTTGGTATCCCTGAATCCAACAGATGCTGAAGCCCAGAACACTTATGTGCTGGGTCCTGGTATTATGTTAGTTTAGCAGACATACTTATTGCAGTAATTGTTCCCACATGGACTGAGTACACATGAATATCCTCAGGACTAAGGCCTGACCTGCAGCAGATCTTGGCAATCAAAAGCTGAAAATGTCTGTGGATCTTATAGAGGGAAACAAACTGAACTGGAAATAGTGTTTCTGTCTCTCTGGTCACACTTACCCACCATCTGAATAAAGTCTAGGATATTTCCTTATAATTTGAAAAACTTTTAAAAAACTTTTGAGAAATTTACATTATTTGGGCAAATAGCTGTGGTTTTTCTTTTTAGTTCATTTGTTTGGGGAGTATCTGTGAAAGATTCATTAAAAATCAGTCACAGTTGGCCATAAAAAACATCACTTGCACTAACAGTAGAAATCTTCAAATCAAAATTATCTGCAATAATTCATCCAACTCAGAAGTACATAAAACGTGATTTACAGTGGCCAACACATCTAACATTTGAAATTTTTACAACACATTTGTAATAATTCTTGGAAATGAAAATAAAATTAAGAAGGCAACTGGAAATCAACATAGTAAAAGTATAGATAATATTATTATGTACTTTAAAATTTCATTTTCTAGAAATTACTAAAAAACTTGCTATTGAATCTTAAAATGATAACATAGACTAGATGACAATTAATAGCACAGTTATTATAATACTTACCCAAAGAACATAAATTTTAAAGAGAAGTATTAACATATTTTACACATAGTGTGCATATGTATTAATTATATGTGTAACTGAATTCAAGAATAAAATAGCTATAGGTGCTTATGTATAATTATATATATTTGTGTGCATGAATGTGACTGTATTATATTATAATTTTATATGTATATATAATATTGCACACACATATATATGTGTGTGTATGTATGTATGTATGTATGTATGTATGTATGATCCACACATATGTGTAACAAGAACCTCTTAGGCATTCTTCTGGGTCCCCCTGGACCATTTTTTCTCTTGTTCACCTGCAGCTGCTTATAAAATAGCTAATCAGAGGCTAATATATGAAATATAATTGTTTGCCCAATGACTCAGGTAATTACTGACCAGCTTTCTCTTATAAACTAACCCATTGATCTGTGCATCACTACATAGTCGTAGCCTTGACTCTGGTCTGGCATTTTTTTCTTTAGGCTGCTGCTGGCATCTCACTTCTTGTGCCTCCTTGACTCTCCCTTCTCTTTCTCTCTCTATCTCTGTTCAGATTTCCTTCCTGGCTTTACTCTGCTAAGCCATTGGCCAAAACAGTTTTATTCATTAACCAGCAAAAGCAGCACATATACAGAAGGACATCCTACAACACATAAGCATTGTTCAGTCCATTTAATGTTGCTTGTTCGTATATGCTTTTTAGGCTCTTGATGTTGGATAACTGATTAGGAATACCTTCTCTCGAGAACACTGATTCTTTCTCCCAGAAGTCATTTGTTACCTGTATCTCTTCATCTATGAATGAGGTGTGAGAATTTCCACATCTACACTGGCATGTCAGCTGGTGTTGTTATCGTTCAGGTTTGTTTGAGGGAACCATGTTGTTGAAACTCCACAGGTGGGGTTTCCCTATCATTTTTAGAAGACACAGTCCCACAGCAAGCTTCCTGATCCTCTGACTCTTACAATCTTTCTGACCTCTTATTTTATGGAAAGATTTAATGTTTCACAAAATTCAGTGTTGCAGCAAAATTAATTTACACATTTAGATAATTGCTGCTGAGAATTGTAATGGGATTAGTAGTCCTATTAATAAACTGCAGTTTGTAATTGTATGAAGGCCATTGTACTTTTCTGTAATAATGTACCTACAACGGTCAATGTTCTTGCCATATGCTAAATATTGTTTAGAAACCATAGCTAATATACTATGATAAAAATAAATAGAACTGAGTAGAAAGTGAAACTAACAAGGGGACCAGCAAATGCATAGACAATATGCTATTTACCATATGATAGATTTCCAGATCCCTGGATAAGATTGAAGGAAGCAATAATTGATAGGATAGTGCTACTTATTCATTTGAAGAAAAATAAATTTATAATTCATCTTCCTGTTCATGTGTGATATGTATCAACATATAGTTATTTCATCTTCCTGTTCATGTGTGATGTGACATGCATCATGTATACAGTTATTTCATCTTCCTGTTCATGTGTGATATGCATCATGTATATAGCTGTCATTTACGTAGGAAAAAAATTGCCTCAGGAAGGAGAAAAATCTCAAATGTTTAAAGGGGAAATATTTTACATTTTTCATAATTTTTCTCATTTGAAATGCATGTTAGTACCACTTATAACTAAATGCTGCAAAAATACTTCCAGATATTAATAAACATAAGATTAATAAACTAAATTTGCAGCATTATATAATCAAAACATGAGAGGTCCTGAAGAGATGGATGGCTCTTTGGTTAAGGGCACATGTTGCTCTTGCAGAGGACTGAGTTGGGTTTCCATTCCCAGCTCCTGTATGGTGATTCACAACTGTCTCTAACTCCAGGTTTAGGTATTTGTCACCCTCCTCTGATCTCCATGCATGTACATGGTTCAACAAATACATGCAGTCAAGATATACATACTCATAAAATAGAATAAAAAAATCTCTTTAAAACGAACCTCCCAATATGAGAGCCTAATAGCAGATTTCATGGCATGTACATGAAATTCCAGTACTCAGGGCAGCGATTTGGGCTGACAGCAAGTTCTGTCCATGCTGCACAACTGACACAAAATATAAAAGCAAAGTGATAACCAGATGCAGGATCTAATGCGATGGTTCTCAGTTTGAGGAGTGTGGCTCCTTTGGGTGTCCAACAGTCCTATAAGAGTTTTTGTATATCAGATATCCTGCAGATCAGATATTTATACTATGATTCATTGGCAGTATCAAAATTAGTGTTATGAAGTAGGAACAAAAATAAGTTTCTGGTTCAGGGTCACCACAACATGAGGAAGTATAATGAAGGGTCACAGCATTAGGAGGTTGAGAACCATTGATCTAATGGAAATATAGGAAAGGACAGAGAAAATGGAAAGTAGTCATAAAAAACAGATGAAAAGAGTTTTCATGAACAGCAAAATGTAATGTTATGCAATGGGTTACCATATTTTGTCTATCAGATTTTGAAATTCCAAAGGTTACCATATATTATTTCTAAGATTAAAAATTATTAAAAATGGGCACCTTTTTCTTCTTCTTCTTCTTCTTCTTCTTCTTCTTCTTCTTCTTCTTCTTCTTCTTCTTCTTCTTCTTCTTCTTCTTGTTCTTGTTCTTGTTCTTCTTCTTCTTCTTCTTCTTCTTCTTCTTCTTCTTCTTCTTCTTCTTCTTCTTCTTCTTCTTCTTCTTCTTCTTCTTCTTCTTCTTCTTCTTTTGGGTTTTCAACACAGGGTTTCTCTCTAGCTTTGGAGCCTGTCCTGGAAATAGCTATTGTAGACTAGGCTAGCATCAAACTCAAACTCACAGAGATCTGCTTGTCTCTGACTCTGGAGTGCTCAGATTAAAGGCTTATGCCACCACTGCCCGGCTAAAAGTGGGCACCTTTATATTGTGTGATAAGCCTATAAATTTAAAAAGGTTGGAAAATAATTTGATGATATATGTTAAATATTAAAAGCATAAATATTTTGTAAGCCATTATTCTCATTTTTCAAACTCTAAACTACGAGATACAAATAACACAAACTGAGGAAGCAAATTTCATGTCATTGGGAGGAAACTACATGTTTCTAAATCCAAAAGCCTTATCACTATATCACGTTCATTTCTCTTTAAATGAGAAAAGCAACTTGTCCACAAGTAAAAACTCCTACTCCTGCTTTGCAGAAGAGACCATCATAGAAACTACTTGAAGGTCATAATAAGGATTAATAATTGAATTGTGCCTAAAGCTACTACTGAAATGATAGCAATGAGAACAGTGGCAATCAAATTTCTAAGATTTTATAAAGCTGTATCTCTAATATCATGCTATAAAAGCCCTAAAATGTAATAAGGTGTTAACAAAGATATCATCCAACACATGGAAATATAGAGATAAATGAACATTTATTTCTTACAGTTAATGTGATTTAAAACTGTGATGGGACCATAGATGACTTTCTTACTATCATGTTATTATTCAAATATACTTTAAAGTGCATAAGCGCACACCACAATACTTAAATTCTCAATGCAATACTAACTTTTAACCTTATCTGTGTCCTTGCCTGCATTTAACATGAGATATGATGCTGTCTTAGTTGCCTAGAGTTAATGGTCAACACTGGACCAGTTCTTTCATTCATGGATGCAACATCACTGTTTATTTGTTCAGGTACGTGAGCAGTTCTTCGTTGCTAGTGACTTTAAATACTGGAAAGAAAAGAGGAACCAGTGCTCCAAGGTGTATGAGCAACCCAGTTTATTCTCATTGCCTCTCAGTGTAGATTTTTCAGTAGGCGATAAAATAAACCAGTGCATTTCAAATGATCAGAGTTCAGTTCTAAGACTGCATCCAGCTTTCTGATAGAAAATAAGAGAGATAGATTCACAGTCATCAGGCTATTATTCTCCTGCTCAATGGAAGTTTGCTTTTCGTTTCTTATATCATTACCAATGCATTGCAAACAAGGAGTTCACCTATGTTATGCCGTCTTGAGTAAATGTAGCAGATTCTTCAATTGTTTTCTTTTTGCTATTTGTTTCTTAAGGTTCATCTCTTCTCACCTATTTCTCTTCAGGGGTTACACGTGAGGTACCCTAAAAGTGTCAAATCCACTGAGTCATTAATGTTAGATTTCTACATTCTGATTGTGTTGACAGTTGTGGCCTCTGCAGCCATAACAAAACCAAGTCTGCTCTGTCATGTCATGTTCTCACCCTTGTGGCTTTGAGCTGGAAGATCAACTTCAAAAGGACACGAAGCCTATGGATATAAGAACTTTAAAACTCGTATTCCATGGGAGTTCCCTGCGCAAAAGAATTCAATTTTCTAAACTACACAAGAATGAAAAGAGTTTCCACACTTTCTGTGGTATACAGTGGTTGATACCAATTTAATGGGAGCTGCTTCCTCAAAAAGTAATTTGAAGTCACTTCTCATATCATTTTTATTCCCTACTTTAGCACATTTTTACTCCAGCAACATACACTAAATCACCCACTTCACTATAAACTGTTATCTTATTGTTTATTTAATGCTGTTATAAAGCACATTTAGCTTTCTAAAAAAATAAATACATCAGGTTTTAGGTCAATTGTTATCAACTATGTCTTTCTGTAATTAGATTATTGCATTGGGATTTTAAAATAAATTTTAGAACACTGGCATTATCATTCAAATTGATTGGTTGATCATAAATTTTGTTTCATTTAGACAGATATTATATTAGTAATTTTAATAGGGCTCCATGTTTTAATTGTAATAAATTGTAAAATAATGAAAAAATTCACCAAACCTGAAGCACAATTAATAAAAACTCAGAGACAAAAATTGGGAGACAACCTGAAGATCAGAAAAGCAAAACAGCCAGCCACTGACTCTTACCTCTACCTCAGTCTTAAAATGGCGATCCTGCCTCCAGGAATCCCAGAATGAGACTGAGACTGAGAGCTGTCTCCTCCTGTCTTATTCCTCTCTAGGGCTGGGACAAAGGGTCTGTGCCACTACCACCTCCTTTCTATGGCAAGCTAGGGTGGCTACTGGAATTAAAGGTGTATGTCATTGCTGCCTGCTCTGTAAGACTGACCAGTGTGGCTGTTAATACTTTTCTGATCTTCAGGCAAGCTTTGTTTAGTAAAATACAAATGAAGTGCCACTACACAAGCCTATCTCTTACTATGTGTAGTGGTGATTATCTTTGCAACTGAATATATATGTGTGTGTGAGCACGTGTGTGTTTGTGTGTATATAAATTAAACATATGTGATATGTGTGTGCATGTATGTGTGTATGTGTGTTTAAATGAGAGCTGTAAATTATCTCATATCTCCTAGATCTCTGAGGCCAAGTCAAGGAAAGTACATGGATCATATCCATTAAAAGTTGTAACTACCATATATATAAATGTATTTTGTTTTGCTAACATAACTGCATACACAACTGCAAAACAATGCCCATGAAGACTATACTAGACCAATTCTATTTTCCCTGAACTAATATTGATTTTGTAACTGCTGTTTATAATCCTAGAAAGTACTTCTTCAGAATCTCTACAAAATAGAAGTCAGCTAGTAGACAGAGACAGGCAAGTCAGTAAGGAATCTGACTTCTGCCATGGTACTCCTATTTTATAGAAAATTTTCAGAATGCATTTGTATCGTACATAGTAAAACATGCAGGGGGGGCCATTAAAAGGAAACCTTTATCCACATTAGTCTTCCTGAAGTCACTCTGGAAATATTCACCTAAACTAGGAAAAATCTGACAAAGACAAGTGGGCCTTTACTGCACCACGTAGATTACTACCCGAATGTCCTATCAAATAGATATTTTCATAGCTATGATTTAATGTCCTTCTGCCTTAGTCAGTCAGTAAGAGCCCCTTATTCTGCCAGCATAGGAAAAAATATGACTGCATAATTTTCACAGATATAAATTCCAAGTTATTGGAGCCCGTACTGATGAGGTATCTTTAGTTTTCAGCTCCTTCTCATAGTACGTAGTGTTCCTGGTAATGTACTAGAAATAGCTTTCTGTAGTTTAGAAGTGGTCACTGACTCACTTTGAAGGCAAAGGTATTTGATTTGGTCTGAAGGCCAATAAAATTGTCCTCTGAACATGATCACCTTTTAGTCCAATCGTTTTGTCTGCTCATCTTACAAATGTCTTTACTGTGAATGGATAATAACTACATTGGGAAGTAATTACCTTAGTCTGTGCAGTTGCCTAGTGTGTGCAAGTTCCTGAGTTTGATTGCCAAAACTGAAGAACAAATAAACACACAAGTAATTCTTAAACTGCTGTTATCTTGCAGCACTTAAATTAATTTTTTGATCAAATTCCATGGGTATAAAGATAATTTTAATTATCTACTGTTAATTTGATAATAGTTTACTACCTGTGATAATTTAAAAATGAACACATTAAATTATTTTGTGTTTATGTTGACACACGTGCTGTAGGCACACGGGTGAAGGTCAGAGGACAGCACTTGGAGATGGCACTTCTCCTATCGTGTAGATACAAATCTATCCCAGGTCATTAGGCTTGGAGGCAAGTGTCTTTACTTAATGACCTCCCTTGTCAACCCCTAGTGAAAATTTCAAGTAGAACATAAATAAATTTAGACATTGTAGTTGAGAAACTGAAAAGCTTTGAGTCATAATACTAATGAATTTAAATGTTAAGACACTCTCTAAAATATTTGTTACAAAAATAGTTTTCTGAGTCCCATTTTATTTATTATAAGAAATGCAGGCTTTCTGTTGTTGTTAATATCCAGCTTTATTCTTTGGTGATCTGATAGGATATGGGGGATTGTTTAGGTTTTCCTGTATATGTTGAGACTTGCTTTGTGACCAAGTTTGTGGTAAATTCTGGGGAACATTACATGAGGTGCTTAGAAGGAGGTATATCATTTTGGGTTTGGGTAAAATGTTCTGTAGATATCTGCTAGGTCCTTTAGATTCATAATGTCTGCTGGTTCCTATATTTCTCTGTTTAATTTCTTTCTGGATGAACTGTCCAGTGGTGGGAGTGGGAGAGTGAAGTCTCCCACTAAAATGTGTGGGAAGCCTTCACATTAATGGAAGCATCCCTACTGAACAACTACTGAATTGGGGCAGAAAAAAGAAAAAAAAATAAAGACTTCACAGAATTCAATAACAATGAATGCACAACACATCTGTGTTTATGGGACACAATGGAAGCTGTTCAAAGAGGAGAGTTCATAGCACTAAATTCCTTCATAAAGAAATTGTAGAGATTGTAACATAACAGTATACCTGAAAGTCCTAGAACGGTAAGAAGCAAGAGTAGACTGCAAGAAATTATCCAACTTGGGGCTGAAACCAATAAAAATACAAAGAAAGAAAACAATACAAAGAATTAAGAAACAAAGAGTTGGTTCTTGGAGAAAATCAGCACGATAAAAACATCCTTTTCCAAACTAACAAAAACTCAGAGAAAGGATATACAAATCAGCAAAATCAGAAACCAAAAGGAGAAAACTGCAACAGAAATCAAGGAAATCCAAAAAATCATTTAGGACATGCTTTAAAAACTTGCACTCAACAAAATCAGAAAATCTAAATGAAATGGACAATTTTCTCAATACCACTTACCTAAGTTAAATTAAGATCAGACAAACAATTTAAACAGATCTATAACCCCTAAGGAAATAGAAATAGTCATTAAAAGTACCCTAACAACAACAACAACAAAAGAAAAACAGGATCAGAAGGTTTTAGTAAAGATTTCTACCAGACTTTCAAAAAAGAACTAATGACAATACTCCTAAAATTATTTTAATAAGTAGAAACAGAAAGAACATTAGCAAATTCATTTTATGAGGCCACAGTCACCCTGATACTCAAAGCACACAAAGATTCAAGAAAAAAAAAAGAGAATTATAGATTAATTTACCTTTAGACTATTGGACAAAGGAATTCTACTAAAATCAGTAATGAAACAAGGTTGTTAACTCTCTCCCTATTTATTCAGTATAGCACTGTAAATTATGGCTACAACAATAAGACAACAAAAGTAGATCAAGGGGATACAAATTGAAAAGGAAGAAGTCAATATATGGCTATTCTCCACAAAACTCAAATCCAAGTGGATCAAGGACCTCAACATAAAACCAGATACACTGAACCTGACTAAAGAGAAAGTGGGGATTAATCTTGAATTCATTGGCACTGGAGAGAACTTCCTGAACAGAGTACCAATAGTGCAGGCTCTAAGATCAACAAAAAAATAAATGGGATCTCATGAAACTGTAAAGCTTCTGTAAGGCAAAGGACACTGTCAATAGGACAAAAAAGAAGCCTAAGGAATGGGGAAATATCTTCACCAACTCCATATCTGACAGAGAGCTAATATCCAAAATACAAAAAGAATTCAACAAACTAGACATCAACAAACCAAATAATCCAATTAAAAGTGGGATACTGGCTATTACAAACAATGCTGCTATGAACATAGTTGCACAAATGCTTTTGTAGTATGATTGGACTTCTCTTGGGTATATTCCCAAGAGTGGTATTGCTGGATCCTGAGGTAGGTTGATTCCCAATTTCCTGAGAAACCGCCACACTGATTTCCAAAGTGGTTGCACAAGTTTGCATTCCCACCAGCAATGGATGAG
>PVIU01021294.1:0-37535 GCA_004026605.1 Ondatra zibethicus
ATGGCTCAGGACTATCCCTAACTAGCTCTTACATCTTAAATTAACCCATTTCTATTCATCTATGTATATCCACAAGGCTGTGGCTTACTGGTAAGTTTCTAGCATCTTACTCCTTCAGCAGCTACATGGGATCTCCCTGATTCCACCCATTCTTTCTGTATATCTCTGTTAGGATTCTCTATCTGTCTTTACTCTACTAAGCCATCTCAAAAGCAGCTTCTTTATTAACCAAAAGTAATAAAACATTCACAGCATACAGAAAGGAATCCTATAACATCTCTACTTTTCTGTCTAAATAAAAAGAAAGACTTTAACTTTAACATAGGACAATTAAATAAACAAAACAGTTACTAAGCAAGAATTATAGTGCAATATTTAGTCCATTTACACTGGCAAATTAAGGAAATTACTCCATCATCTATCCTATATTTATGATTCTAAGTTTTATATCTAATTTATCTTTGTTCATAACTATGAAAAACTGTAATTATACCTATCTAGTCCTCAACTCCAACAAAGACTCCAGAAGGATATAATATACCTAAGTAAACAGGAAGCGCATTGTAAGCAACTTCCAAAACTCTAGAACTGACAGAGAAATCTCGCTGCCTGGACAGCCACCGAAAGTTCTTCTGTAATGTTGGGGTATCCATCTTCAGCCTACAGACCCATAATATCTGTCAGACTTTTTCAGGACACAGGAAATTTGAAAGATTGCTTCACTTATATTGGCAGTTTGTTATTCACTTTCTTCTGTGTCCTGCAGAATGTCTGGCAGACTCCTTCAAGAAGCAGGAATCCTGAAGGACTGTGTCAGCTCCTTTTCACGACGAGTTCAGTAGTTCTGTGGGTCCTCCATGTCCAGTTCACACAGCATACCACCAAGCAGTCCAGGCAAGAACAGTTTCTTCCCCAAATGGCTAGCTTTGTTACATTGAAGGAAAAGTCCATAACAAGTTTCTTCTATAGCCATCAACCTCTCTGAAGTAACTGGGAATGCCAGAAACAGACATGTCTCACTGTTGAGAAAAGCCTAAGTTCTTAAAATATTTTAAATTCCATATTCTGTAAGTCTTTGAAGCATTGAAGATTGTCTAAATGAAATATATGTCTGTATATCTAGAAAACCTAACTAACGTAATTAAAAGTTTGATTATTATAGTTATCTATTAATCTGTATTTCTTAACTACACATTGCATTTTTAAACAAACACAATACCTTAAACAAGAGCAGAAATACATATACACAGTGTAACAAAATTGACCTTAAATTTGTATCAATAGACCAAGATCCATACTAATACAAAGTATTAATCTCTATTCATATCATATTCCATTTTATCCCTTTAGAAATTGACTTTTACCATTAATCTTTTATAACCAACTCATTTAAAATGAAAGTAAACATTTATAAGCAATCATTTTGGGAATTTGGGCTTAGCTTTCTCCTAACTGCTTCCTGCTGTTTGTTGGGTAAAGTATTTTCAGGTTAATGGAGACCTTTCAGGGAGTTTTGTTCTAGCAAATCACATTAGCCTGGAAGGAATACACAGGTTCTCATGTTCTGTTGAAACAAAAGCAGAACATCTTTTCCAAATCAACATATCCTTAAACTCAATTTTGAAGTCAATCTACTAAATATATATATATATGTTTAGTATATATATGTATATATATGTATATATATTTAGCTTAGCAGCCCCTAGAATCAAATGTCTCTCTGCAATCAAAAAATTCAAAGAAAACACAATAATATACATAATTCGGACTCTTTGTGTCTTTTTAATTTTTTCTTGGCCCATTATGATTTTTTATTCTATTTTTCCTTTAAGAACCTTTAATATACTTAAATTATTTTTTATCTATGACTCTATCTTTTATCCTTTCTGTCAGCAGAATTTATTTTATGCTAACCATTCTGCTATAGGTTAGATGAAATATGAATGTAGTTTTAGATTAGAATTTTCCCTGACAACTAATGATGCTGGACATTTCCTAAAGCATTCACTGGCACTTGGTATTTCCTATTTTGAGAACTCTCTGTTCATTCACATGCCCAGAATTTAATGGAATTGTGTATTGTTTGGGCACTTATAAAGATATTTATCCTTTCTAGTATCTAATGCCTGACAAGGTGAATAGTGGGAATGCATTTCCTTCTTCCCCGCGAGCTAGTTATTCAGTTAGGCCACTATCCCTTTGATATGCAGAGGCTTTGTACAAGGTTTTGTCAATTTTCCATTTCTTACTTCTTGCTCTTTTGCGGCCTATTGAGTCCTTTACATAAAACTCTTACCTAGAGCTAGAATGGCTATTTCTATTTTCCTAACCAACTTTATTATTTCTGTATCATGTTCAAGTCTTTATCATTTTGATTTGATTGTTGTACAAAGTGGCAGATAAAGACCTAATTTCATTCTCAAAGACACAGTCACCTCCCTACACTGTGTATTATCTGTAGTTCAGTGTAATTCAGGTGTGGTGTAGCTGTCGTATTTATTTCTCTGCCAGCTATTACACTATACTGCTCTGCATATCTGCTCTTAGTCCTGCTGTTCTGATTCCTCAGTAGTATATGAAACCATGCAATTTTATACCTCCCATGGCTTTGTGCTTTAATGTATGTTTAGTGGTTTCTATTTTAGTTTCTGAGTAGGATGTTGCTAAATTTTTATTGAAATTTCAGGCCACTTTTGATATACAGCCATTTCCATTTATAAATTCTTTCATTTCATGCTGCTTTAGTGCTACACTGAATGTCACTCATATCCTTGCTAGTGCTTCCCATCTGGACAGCCAAAGTCACTTCCTCCCCTGCTCTCATGACAGCTGACGTCACATTTGTATCTCCATGCTGAGAACCAAAACTGGGTTTAGCTCTCTAGGAAAGTAAAAGAGACAAAAGAAAATGAGTAAGTAAGTATGCTAGTAAGTAAATAAATAGCTAATTAAAGTTAAATGTCATAAAATTAGAGAGAACTAATGTTATACGATTGTGTTGTTTTACTGTCTAACATTATTAGGATATGCAAGGAAAGGCAGGTGGCAGAATTCGACTGTTAAGTGAACACCTCAAAAATACAGCAAAATTAAAAGAACATAAAGTTTTTTCTCTCCAGAGAATAGACTGAATTTCTCTGCATACAGATTTGAGTTGAGCTGAGATGGATGTGAGAACCCTCAGTCACTTACTATATTGAAACTGGATAAACAACATTAGGTTTGGCTCCCACATAACTGTTATCAAATGCTCAGCCATCAGTGTGTGTTGTACTTAAATCAGATAATTTAAAACATCACAAGTGTTCAACGATTAAGTGTTCATCATAAAAGTCTTTTTGAAGTACTTATCTATTACAAATGAAATTAAGATGATCTGGAACAATTTCTTCTTCCATATAGGCAGCGCATATTTTTGTTATTAACATCTAGGAATACTTGACACTCTAATCCTGGAAATATGAGTCATGACTGAAAACAAAAGCCCTTCACATGAAGACAGTAAAGATAAGAGCAGAATTCTCAAAGAGTTATGATGAAAACTCAAGCGAACCATATCACCTATGACAGCTGAAGCCATCACCATGGGGTGAACACACTCTCAGGGACTGGGGGATGAGAGGAGGATGGAAGGTATTGTGTCACTGAGCATCAGAGAGTGTGAGCAGATTAAAAGGCCACTCAGTGAGGCCCATGGTACTTGCAAATCACATTGGCATCAAATTCTCCACACACAGACCAAGAAGGAACCAGTATTCAATGCAGGGGTTACCGTTAGAGGTTGAAGAACACTGTAGACATCAGTGCTCAAATGGTGGATGGAAAGACAAATATTTACACTAATCCTGACTTTTAGGACCAATGAATAGCGATCCCATGGCCTTCAGAATTCAGGAACTGGGTCCTTAGAGGGAGAGAAATATCAGTGAAACTCTGTCAGCTGTAATGAGTCACCCTTGAGGATAAACATAAAAATTTTTTCTTCTTTATCCTGAAGAGCCTCTGTACTATGAAGGCTCTGCCCAGTCTCTACACAGTTAAAGAAGCTCACCGTTCTGAAAGAGCACCATTTCCCATTTAAAGGAAGCAAAGGAAACTATGGAGTGAAGACTAATGTTAAAAATTCAGTGACTTGTGTATATTTTCATAAATCTATGCACTTAGGCATTCTGCCACAGGTCTTTCTCAATGGAACAATATTTTCTACTTATATTTAGAATTACTGAGGTTTGCTGGGCATTTAACTTCAAACTTAGTATCTGTGTCTTCTGTTTTCAGTCCACAAAGAAAACACACAGACAACTCTTAAGGAAGGAAAAAACTATGGAGAAAAGTTGAGAAAATGAAAGCATTTGCAATAGTCTTTCTGAATGCTCTGTCATCTCAAATATTTCCATGAATCTTTGGTCTCTTTGAAAAGACTCCAACTCCCACTTTAGGGAAAATTCTTTAGGGATAGAGAGCATGTAGTTTAACCACATGATGCTTGCGAATGTCAAAAGTGTTCATCTACAGAGTTCAACAACAGTCTTCAGAGAGGACAGGCCTTATACTTCATTTATTGATTTATATATTTCTATTACTTTAAATGTACAATATCTATAAGATTTGTATATTTAGAAAAATGTATCTATCTTTACATTTCAATAAATGCATAAGATTTTAACTCTCTTAATTTATTTGAGCGTCATTTTGTTTCCTTTTTACTTTTATTTTTTAAGAAAAAAAAGTATCTCTATGTGTCTCTAGCTATCCTGAAACAAAATATGTAGCCAGGCTGACTTTCAACAAGAAATCAGTGTTCCTCTGCCTCCCAAATGTTAAGAAAAAAAAATGAGTAAGTACGCCTAGCTTGAACTGTACTTCCTTTTTGTTAGTATGTATTTGGTATGGGATACACACGTCTGTGTATTTGCATTTGCATGTCATGTTAATGAATGTTAGAACCAAATATCAATGCACATTTGCTACCTCAGTCACTGCCTCCTTTGGTTTCTGTGCGACGTTCGATCCCCATTGCAATTAGATCAGATGGCCTAGGGTCTCAAGTGACCTGTCTGTGTCACCTCCCAATTTTCAGGATTGCAGGTATGTGCCACTGTGCCTGGATTTACACGGGTGCTGTGAAACCAATCAGGTACCCTCGTGTGTGCTGTAAGACTGTTGATGACTGAGCCATACAACATTTTTTAAGGACTTGTACCGGGTGAAATTCTTTTTATTCTTTACATTAGATGAGTAAATATTGTTTGTTTGATGTATATCTATATAGTATAATGAAAATTGATTTAGAGAACTTCTTTTTTCCTTTATTGCATTGTGTAATTTTTTAGTTTTATTTTTTAAAAAACTATCTTTTCTCATTTTACATGCCAAATCCATTTCCCACCCCTTGCCCTCCACCTGCTCCCTCTACCCTCACCTCCCACCCTCCATCCCATCCCCCATCCACTCCTCAGCGAGGGTACCCTTTCCCATGGGGAGTCAGTAGAGGATAACTTCTAAGCTGGTTTTGTTGAGTGTAACAGGGAAAGTTGACACAACAATGAAAACCCAATTTGCTGAGAAAAAAAAAATGCCCAGACACAAACAAAGAAAGAATGCGAAAAAAGTAAAAAGAGACTTGAGAAGTAAGGGAAGAACATTCAGAAAATGAAAACCAGTGTTTTTCCCCCACTAAAGACACATACACACAAGAAGGTTTTCAGAGAAGCCATGGGAAAGGTTGATCAACACACAGCCCGGAGGACCAGCAGCATCTGAAAGATCCACAATGGCTAGACCCTGTGCTGTCCGGATGATGCCGATGGGGATGAGCTACTGGTCTACTCAGTCTCTAGGATGCCTTTACTTGTAGACCAAGTATTGCCCATTCCTGCTGAAGCACCTCGACAGGTTTATTGAGATTGTGCTAAAGCAAGTAAGATTTTTGAAATGGCAGCATGGTGCAGGGTCCTAGTCCAGTAGAGTCCTCTAAATTTGAGCTCAGGCTTACTCCATCTCCTCACTCAATCTGCATCAGCCTCAAAACCTCAAGAAAATAAAAAGCCTTGACAAACCTGGCACAAATGAGGAGACTCTTCCTCTTTCCTGCCCTGGTGCTGATGAGCTACTGGTCAACCTGCTCTCTGGGATGTGACCTGCCTCAGACTCATAACCTCAGGAACAAGGGAGCCTTGACACTCCTGGCACAGATGAGGAGACTCTCCCCTCTCTCCTGCCTGAAGGACAGAAAGGACTTTGCGTTCCCTCTGGAGAAGGTGGCTGCCCAGCAGATCCAGAAGGCTCAAGCCATCCCTGTCCTGCAGGAGCTGACCCAGCAGGTCCTGATCCTCTTCAGCTCAAAGGACTCATCTGCTGCTTGGGAGACAGCCCTCCTAGACACATTCTGCACTGGCCTCCATCAGCAGCTCAGTGACCTGCAGGCCTGTCTGATGCAGCAGGTGGGGCTGCAGGAACCTCCCCTGAGCCAGGAAGACTCCCTGGTGGCTGTGAGGAAATACTTCCACAGGATCACTACCTACCTGAGAGAGAAGAGACACAGCCCCTGTGCCTGGGAGGTGGTCAGAGCAGAAGTCTGGAGAGCCCTGTCTTCCTCAGCCAAGTTGCTGGCAAGACTGAGTGAGGAGGAGTGAGCCAAGTTGGAGAGGAGTCTCCTGGGCTAGGACACAGTATCTCACTGAGTAAACTCTTCTACAAAAACTCTCATTTATTCTGGCATGAATTCAATCAACCTGCCTAGCTATTTCAGCAAAACTGAGCAAATTTTGTCTATATGTAAAGGCATTTATTCCTGTATCCATTAAGGCATATGTATGTATATATGTATGAATATATGTATGTATGTATATATGTATGTATGTACTTCACTATTTATATAATTTAAATTATTTAAGTTAAATCTTGTAGTTTTCTCTTTTCTTTAGTATTGTAAAGCATATGTAAATCAATTATTTTGTATTCTATTAAGTTTTGCTGAATATAATACTTTTGATTTGTTAATTCTATATTTTTTTTCAATTTTTTCAAGATGATACTCTATGCCATAAAAATTACACAAATGGACACAGCTGAAAAATTGCACTGGATCCATGTGTGCACTGCATAGTGTTTAGACAAACCCTACATCTGTCCCTCCAATTCTCTCCAGTGTGTAGTATTCTCTGGGTGTATAATCAGCATGCTGCATAGTAAACAGTCAGAGAATCTTGCCCTGTCTCATTGTGACTTAGTCATCTTTGACCTAATGTTCACCACAGTAATCCTCCCTCTGACCTCCCTGACCTCTGGTACCTTTCATCTACTCTCAACTTCTATGAGTTTGGCAAGTTTCAGATTCTAAATATGAGTGAGATCATGTACGGTGTTAAAAACAGATCACAGAAAAATGATCAACCTACTTGAATATCACAGCAAACATACCAGTAAGGAATCAGGAGATCATCTCCATTCATAATGGTCTCAAGAAACATCCCTTGGAATAAATCCCACCAGGGAAGTGAAATGCTTCTAAAATTAATCCTTCCAAACACCACTGTTCCCTCTCAATTTCTCAAGTTTTTCCCCCTCTTCCTACTCTTCCTGCTCCTTTTCATCTTTCTTCTCTTGGAGCTTCTAGTTGAGCATGGGTACACAACAATCTCCTGGAGCTCGGGGGGCCGCTCTCTGGGGCCCCACCCCTGAGGACAATGAATCTCTCTCAGCAGCCACCAGTTGCCATTGTTCCTCAGCTAGAAGTGGAATTTCCTTTGTTTTCCAAGCTGGGATGTGGACTGGCTTGGTCTTGTTCATTCAGTCACAGCCACTCTCAGTTCATTTGTGCAGCGACCGTGCTGGTCCAAGAACACTGCTTTGCTGCAGTCATGCACGGCCTCTGGATCTTGCAATCCTTCTGCTCCCTCTTCTGCAATGATCCTCAGGGCCAAGAAGTCAGCCCTTGATTTTCTGCTCCGCGACCAGTTGTGGATCTCTGCGTTCATTGCCATCTGCTGTAAGAGGCTCCTGTGGTAAGGGGTAGTAATCCCGCAGTAACACTCTCTTAGACACACAGCTGTAATTTGAAATCAGGTGTGGTGACACTACCGATACAGCACTGCTTTTATTCTTCGGTATCTTCATGGTTCCATGTGCTTCAAAAGTGATATTCTGGGAGAAACATAATTTATATTTTGATTTAGAATGTGTGGTGGTTTGAATAGGAATGGCCCCCACAGACTCATGTGTTTGAATGCTTGATGTATAGGGAGTGTCAATATGAGGAGGTATGGCTTTGTTGGAGCACGTGTGGCCGTGTTGTAGGAAGTGTGTCACTGTGGATGTGGCTTTGAGGTATTATATACCCAAGCGTGGCCTAGTGTGGCAGTCCTCTTCTGCTGCCTGTGGATCAGGTGTGGAATTCTCAGCTCCTTCTTCAGTATCATGTCTGTCTGCATGCTGTCTTATTTTCCACTATTATGATAATGGACTATCCCTCTAAAAGTGTAAATCAGCCCTATTGAGAGGTTTTCTTTATTAAGAATTGATGTGCTCATGGTCTCTCTTTACAGCAATAGAAACCCTAAGACAGGGACCATGCTCCTTCAAACAACCATAAATCACATCATCTATGTTAAGTGAGTATTAAAGTAGAAGACTACACAATTGTCGAGAAATATAAACGAATAAGGTTAGCATAGTTCATGTTATATTATATTGGCCAGATTTACAGGGAGAAAAACCACAAAACTATTATTTTATTGTATTTATACAACAATGCTACAAGAATAATGTATGTTCACTCACAGAAAATGATAGGGGCTATTCCTGGGTATGATACATGTGGTGTTGTGGTGTGCACCTCCCAAGGTGTGCCTGGCCACAGAAGCCCAGGCTGCACAACCATGTCTGGAGCTGCCCAAACACAGGCACTGCAAGGCCGTAGAGCCTCCTGTGAGGCTTGATTGGGGCAGCCTGATGTTTGCAGGGTTCCCCCAACCTCCCCGGATCCCCAGAGCCCAAGCTCTGGAGTCAGAGAGAGGGAACAGCGGGATGTGGTGTGTGGCCTAGCTCTGGCACCAAGACCTGGTGCAGGGAAGCCTCATGCTCTTCCCGTTCTGCATGGCCCTGGCCATGATGTTCAGCCTGCTTCAGATTCAGCAGAATCTCATACTCTTCCCCAACAAGGTGATTGCCAACGTCTCCTCTTCCTAGTGGGTGTAGCCGTGCTCTCGGCCTACTGAACCCCTATAGTGATAGTCACCTAGCAGAACCACATAGGAGTGAGACAACATCATGCGCTGGGTTGTGGTGTTCTTTGGCGTCAATCTCGCCAGTGCCAAATTGGATTTTGCCAATAATATGCAGCTGTTCTTGACTTTAACAGCCCTGTCTTTGGGGCTGTGTGGATGTTTGATTGCTCCCAAAGTGGCCTTGGATTTGGGATCACCATCACCTTCCTAGCTACGCTGATCACTCAGCTCCTTGTGTATAATGGTGTCTGCCAGTACACATCTCCAGATTTCCTCTGTATTTGTTCTTGACTCCCGTGTATATTTTTCTCAGGAGGCATCACAGTGGGGAAACATAGGATGACAATTACCTATGGGTGTTCTGAAAAAGTCTCACAGCGACTGCGCTTCAGAGCATGGGTCAGAGCAGAAGCAGGGTGCCGAGACACTGGTCCTGGGTGTGATGAAAATGATCTTTTTCCTCCATGTTCCGTTTAGACTGGGCTGACGATGCTAAATGACTCCTGAAGAAGTGTTCTCTTGGTCCCGACTAGCAGATGGAGGCAAAGGCCACTTACACAAACATCTTACCTTGCTCACCCACCCTCACGGCTGTCTGCACTGGAACATTCCACCCCAGGGTTTATATGAGAGTTGAGTGGGGAAGGGCAGTTTCCCAAGTATTATATTTCATTCAGCAATCAAAGCAAGTTGCCATGTTTCAAAGCTTTGAATCAAAATGAATTACCAAACTGCAGTTTTGTGTCAGTGCCCAAAGGAGAGGGGTTGATGGTGTTTAAGAGACACAAAGTATAAGTAGTAAGAGTATTTATCCAGAGTCAAAGCATAGGGTTGTGTAAAGGGGAGGGAGCAGCAGTGAGTTGAAGGAAGGTCGTGTTCCCAGTAGATCCCAGGGCAGCCACCTCTCCAGGTCACTCTCAGACAGGTGCTCACATGTGTGTCTCACCAGTGTGGGAACTATGTTTTCCATGGCCAGAGGTTTGTAGACAATCTTACTGAGAATCAAGGGCAGTGCAGTGTCACGCCTCTGCACTATGATGCTGGACTTTTCTCCTCAATTTGAATGAAGTTTTGTCTATGATCAGGACCATCTGTGAGTGAGCAGCGGTCTGTGCTGTTTCAGTTGTAATAAGCTGAAATCGCTTCTGTCACTCCAGAGTGAAGAGGACTTTGGAGCAGGCAATCTGTGATCGGCTTGTAAAGACTTGAGTGTGCATGTCACTGCATTGAATACGCAGTGTCCCATATGTGTTGAATGGCGTAGGCCATGTGGGACCTAATTTCCAAGTATTGGGGTCTTCAACTACAAGTGCAATGTGTATGAAAACCAATCTGAGCCTTGTGTTCTCTTAAATATTATTTGTTTGTTTGTTTTACTGCATGAACTGTTCCAGAGACAGATTCTAGGGTCATTTCAGAACCATTTACAGTAAGCGCGATGGTACTTGTACCAGCTGTGCCATCTCTCAGTCACACCCTCCACTGTACTCTAGTCCTCTGGTACATTCCAGTTCTGTGAGTTTAGTCATTTTGGCTTACATTTTACCTTTTTGTATTCTGCACTGTGTTTTTGGTTTGCTTTAAATTCTGTGGAACTGACTTGATGAAGCAGGAGCTGGTTCCCAGGCAGGACAGGAGCTTGGTGCCTGTGTACATTTGGGTTTGGGTTCACTCATGTGGTGAGACTCATTGGGGTTTTGCTTATTTTGTTTTGAGGAAAATGTCTGGAATAAAGTGGTTTTCTAAAACTACTTTGGTGACGAGAAGATGGGTTGTTCTGGACTTTGGAACAATGCTTGAAATTTCCTGAAAATGAAAACAAACGGCCGGCCCTTCGAATGCGCTCTTCAGCCAAGACCTCAGTGTCTCAGGAAAACCTCAAGAGACTGGAAGAAGAGCGAGGAATTGGTGATGGACTTGACCATATGCAGTGAGCTATTTTTCCTCTAAAACTGGAAATAAATATGTTAGAAATAATGTAGACACAAAGTGTGATGCCAAAAATGTGTTTGCCATAAGTTTATTGTAGGAGCACTGAGCCAAAGTGATTGAATTTGTAAAATCGGTAACTAGTACCAAGCACATTCACTGTCTCACATAGGACACCCAGTGAGGTTCACGTCCATGCTAAGTGTGCAATACTGTGCTCTATTGCCTTTTTTTAAATTTTTATTAAGGATTCAAAACCCCCCCAAATGTTAGTCATAAAAAATACAGAAGAAGAAAAATTACTAAATATCATAAGGTGCCTATTGAATCATGAAATTACAGAAGTATGTTTGGCAATAGGGTATATAATTCTATAATTAAGGACATGGGTAGAGATAAAAATTCACACATGGCAATGATGACAGGAAGTAGTGAATTTTATTTGCGCTATCACATGTAGGTGGACAATCCACTTTATGCCCGAGTAGAGAGGACACAGGTTCAAGTCTCCCTGCTTTATAAGCAACACTCACACATAACAATTTTGGAAACTGTTCAGGCAATAGAGACAAAGATCGAAGATAATTTGGGGAATCCTTGCAACCATTCAATGAGGATAACTTTTAAAGAGAAAAGCAACGCACACCCTGGCTTATAGAGAGAGACAAAATGGGGATGGAACTGGTGGCTATGTGCATACTGACTAAGTCGGCACATGTAATCTCAGAACACACCATCAGCGGTAGTGTGAGAAGAAACCATGCCGTGAAATGGAGAGATTAAAAATAAATTTAGGAATAGAAATGGCAATATGGACTGCGCTCCTAAAAACTTAGCGATTCTACTACCTAAGGCAATGAGTAGCAAACTCATTCATGGGAACCAGTAAGAAAACAGCACAGAGAAGGAAAACACAGCAAGAATCTTACAGATTAATCCAAGGAGCAAGGCTTCCAACAGAGAAAATTAGACATTCTTGAGGGAAAAACAAGAGAGACAATAGTCAGAGAAATTGCGATGAAACAATAAGACAATTCACATTATATGTAGATTTAAAAAATAATAGGCACGGATAACTCATGTGGAAAATGAAGATCCAAACTTTATCATGAAAAAATAGGAAGAAAACAAAACTTCTCAAAATAGATATAACCATGAAGGAATTAATAAGACAAGGATGAAAATAAAGGGAGACCAAAATCAGTAACAGACAAGAAATGAGCATTTCTGGACAGCTAGAAAGCAAACTTCCATCTGAGATGGCAGGTGCCACCAACTTGAACGGCTGAGAAACAACTAGAACTTAACACAAATACGAGGAACCCAACGCGAAATTTTTGAGACGTTGCAACTAAAGACATTAGAAATCAACAACAACAATAACAACAACAAAAAAGACAAAAACCAACAAAACCCGAACAACCATAGATACCTAGTAAAAGAATTACTCAAAAAAAGCTGAAAAAAAAAGAGGACAGCAAAAATAATACAGGAAGTGGGAGAACCTAGTGTTTAGTTCAGAAGAGCAGTGGATCTCACAGTACCAGAGACAAGGGCACCTACCTCAGTGAAGATCTCTGAAGCAGAGCAAGAGGATTTCTGACAGGAAATGCCATTCCCATGAGTGTGAGGTTCGAAGAAAGAAAGACAGGGAGGCCCATCAGGATCGCCATCCTCATGATAGGGTCCAACTTGGCTCAGAACAGCACATTTCCCCGGGGAGCTTGTCCAGCTTTGACACCTCCCCTCTCTGGGCCCCTCTTCTTCTCCAGGGCCAGCCAGCTCTGGTCTATCCAGACTCCACTTATCAGTTTCCCTTTCCCGCCCAAGGCTAGCTAGACAGCTACCGCGCCCCAGACACACTACTCTGAGATTCGGACCAGAGGAAACCATACCAAAGTACGGCTCTCTGGCATTTGGAGCCCACACATTCACCCCGCCATGTGGACTCGGTCCAATTAAGTCCGTCTAGACCTAGGTTCCAGGCGATGGTCGGCCGAATCGGCAGAGCAGAGCACAGGCAGGACCAGACCAACTATCTGGCTCCTGGGTGGCTCACACGCTCAGCTAAATGACGCAGTCAACCAGCTCCCTGAATCGGCTGAGAGTGCACTATTAAAGCAGCAGCAAATTGCCTGGCTCAATGAGTCTCAAGCCTTGCTTTAAGCGCGCGCCCTCTGCCGGCCAGCTCCGGAATAGTTACGTTTCAGCATGGTGCCTGTGCTTCTGCTCTTGATGGGGGTGATGCTGGGCTGCAGCACAGCTTGCTCACTTGACTGGGGTGCATCTTGGAGAATCAGTTCGCAGCGCACTGACACTCTACACTTGTTACGAGAGATGAAAATTATGCCGGTCCTCTCGTGCCTGCAAGACAGAACCGATTTCAGATGTCCCTGGAAGAAAGGCCATATCACCCAAGGAAAGCAGAGAGAAGAAGCCACCTGTTGCTACTCTGAGATGCTCAGGCAGGTCCTCCAGCTCTTCGGGCCAGAGGCCAGAAGAGATGCCTGGCCAGAGAGTACACTCGGGAGGCTCCTCACTAGTCTGTTCCGTGGCCTGGAGGCACTGGAGGGGACAGCGGAGCAAACACCTCCCTGTCTGCCTACTTTTGCCATGGCCATCCGCACCTACTTCTTACGAATCTCCCAGTATCTGGAGGGAAAGGGATACAGCCCTTGCTCCTGGGAGATCGTCAGAGCAGAAATGCAAGCGGCCCTCTCCACATTCCCGGTGCCTGCAGAGCGAACCTCCAAGAAGAGAAGAAGCTTCATGCAGGAATCCCCGCTGAGGTGACAACATGCTCAGGGCCTCACAGGTCAGAGCACACACATACACAGAGTCCAATGCAACACCAGATGAAAGCGGTCTGAATCGAAGGAGTGGGCACCAGCATCCACGCTTTGAAAAGGGTCTCGTACATCAAGCTCTAAGACTGGGAGAATGGAAGGGTTTGTGTGCCGTATCCTATCTGATTACTAATAAAATGATGATTCCAAATGGTCTGGACAGGTTTCAATTCCTGGTGGGAGTTAGACAAGGGCCATGGGTTTTGTAAGATGGACCCTTGCACGTAAAGCTTATTCCAAGGTGGTAGGAATTGAAGCCATTACTTGCCGGGTCCGCGGGTTCTAGCTTCCTTCTCTTAACTAGGAACTCAAGACTCAGTCTGAAGTCAGAAGGCTACCTCATCCTTGCTCACTGAAAGGGCCCTAGGAAGGGATGGCCAAGGCCCTGGATGAATGCAGGCAGGGCCCTCCTGCAAGTCCCGGGCCTTCCTCGTCTCTGTGCCTTGGCACACACGACATCAACTGTGTCCCTGCTGTTGGCAAGATGAGTGGCCACCTATTGCAGAAGATCGAGCGTCCTGTGATGGGATGGTGCACCATGACCAGGTGACTGAACTCTCCCAAGACTACAGAAGGACCAACATGGACTCTGCTCTGTGCAGGCAGCCTGCACCTGTTCTCACAGGACAGTGCCTTGCTCTAATCAGCCCAAAGCAAGCCACTGGGTGACATGAGGCAGGAAGAGTCAAGTGTGTGAGCAGAAAGACCCTCCCTTGTCACCCTCACTGTGGCCCTGCTACTTTACAGGGTGATCAGCCATGGCTCTTGCGCTTTCCATTCCTTTTATCTTGTGGACACCCTCAGAGTATGAGAAACATCAACCTGGGCCTACTTTGAACATTGAAAGGTACAAAACATGTCACCTGTTCATGTTCACATCCTATTGGTGAATTTCAAGAAGCAGTGTGTTGGACAGACCCAGGAAGCGTCGCAGTGGAGCAATGGGAGAGAGAGAGAGTGAGAAAGAGGGGGGGGTGATGTGTGTGTGTGTGTGTGTGTGTGTGTGTTGTGGAGGGAATGCAAGAGTACCCAGACAAGATGACACAATAGTCCAGGAAGTGACAGAATGCCTGACCATTCAAGTCCTTGTTGGGTGCCAGAGTGACCTGTACAGCACACTTGCCCACCAGGGATCCTTGCCATCTTCACAGGACCCCTCTCCTCACAGCCAGGGCTGTGATGCCCAGGGATGGCATGGTGCATGGCGAAAGTTTGTGCCATATTCCCCGGGCCCCCCTCTGCATACTGCTTTCTTGGGTCAGCTGCTGATGCCTGCTAAGTAGCACATGAAGGCCTCAGAATTTCATAAGATACATCATGTCATTAGCAAAGATTTAAAGAAAGTTTTCTATTACATGACAACAAGCTACCTGCAGGGATTAACCCAAAGGATACTCAAAGGAATAAAATCTGGCAGATGGATGTGTCCCATTTTGTAGATTTTTAAAAATTAAAATATGTACACCAAACCATTGATACTTATTCAGGTTTTCAATGGGCAACTGCTTTGATCTCAGAAAAGACTGAATCAGTAATCATGCATTTATTAGAAGTTATGGCCATCAAGGGTATACCTGCACAACTAAAGATAGATAACAGTCCAGCATATGTCTCTAAGAAAATTAAACAGTTTTTCCTTATTATAATATAAAGCATATTACAGGTGTACCAAACAATCCTACAGGTCAGGCAGTTATAGAAAGATTGAATTGGGTTATAAAGGATATGTTTAAAAAAAAGAAAGGGATTAAAAATATCCCCAGATATAGATTACATATTGCTTTATTAACCTTGAATTTTCTTAACGCTAATGAGAAAGAAACAGCAGCATCAGAGACACATTGGATAATATAAAAGTCTTCTGAATTACATTAGCTGGTGTATTTCAAGGATGTGTTGACCTCAGAATGGAAACCAGGAGATGTGCTATGTTCGGAAAAGGGTTTTGCTCTTGTTTGCACAGGAGAAGAAAAGTTACGAATACCATCAAAATTAATAAAGATTTCATTTGAAAAAGAGAAATTTCTTTAGAAACAGAAATGACAGCTCATCTACAGAGATGACAACCATACAGGTGGTATGGAAACCTCATAAGGGTTTTGGCAGGCTTCTCCTTTTGTCTTTGCAGGAAAATATTCATTTTCAAAAAGACAAGAGACCTTGGACATATAGATGCCTAAAGAGGAAAAGGTGATCCAGATAGGATCACCAAGCAAAGAGAATTATGACTTATGAGGACAGGGCATCTGATGGTAAGAATCTCTGAACATAAACTAGAATAATAGTCATGACTCACTTAAAAATCAAAACTGGCTTTGGAGTTGGACAATGGCTCTGTCCTTCTCTAAATCCAAGCAAGTTGTTTAAAGAAAAAAATTAGAGCTGCTGTCTCATGTCAGGAGCCATCTGGTATGGGACAGAAAGAAGAAAGAATTTAGAAAAAAAAATTTACTTTTCTTAATACCTATGTTTATCTCTATCATATCTTTCAGTGAATATATGTCTGTATAAATAATTTTAGGTTTTCCACAATGAACAGTGAATTTTCCTGAAGTAATCTTTGAAGTCTCCAGGAAATAGATGGGACCTCATAATAACAACTCCACCCGGTTGCTATGACATCTTGATGGTAGTAGTGCTATTTTAACACCTTTTTGGGGAACCAGCTGCTCAAGATGGTTCCTACATGGTTAGTTGAAATGGTGCACCTTTTTACAATGTTCTGGCCAGAACTTCAAATAGGAACCTCAGAAAGACCCTACTGAATACTCAAAGACTATTTGCAGTTATACCAGAAAGTAATCTTGAAACCTAACCATCATTTTACTCTCACAGGATTCCATAGAAAGAACATTGCCCCCATGACAGCTGAAAGTAATTCTCAAAGATGACATCCCCTCTCCTAACGAAGTTTGTCCTCAGGGTTAGGGACATCAATTAGTGGTTGATTATAATTGGTATAGGGTTGGGATTGAGGTAGAAATTGTGTAGGCTCAGGGATCTCTTTGAAAAAAGAGGAAAATTGGATGGGATAATAGGTAGATTAGTGTAAGCTTGCTCACCCTAATAATAGTGAGTAATAGAGTGAATACTTGTAAGCTATTATTTATAGGCAATTTATACTGGTATAGATTCTTGTATATTGGCACAAACTTAAATTATATTGAATATGTTCCTATTTTTGTCTACAAAATTTGTATACCTAGGCAAAGTTATTGTGTCATATTGTATGCATGCATGTTTCTACCCCTGTTTAAGACATTTTGCATATTGATACAATTTTAGGATATATTTATCATATTGCATTATACATTTCTACCTCTGATCAAGATACTTATACATTGTTTACATTTTGAGGTCATTGTCCTCAATTGCTGCACAATTGTTTAAAGATTGTTTAATATTCTAATATGAAGTCTTAGACTTTAAGTTATATAGGTATTAAGAATTATAGGTCAATAGTGATCCTTGTTTGTCATACTTATAGTTAGACTAATCTGATTCTTTATATACATAGAAATTGTATCCTGCATAGACAGGTAATCTTCAACCACTTCAAAGAGCTGTAGAATATGGCATTTAAATAAGTTAGGGTTCTGTTGACCTGAGACACAATTGCTCCTGGAATCCCTGATCTATTTCTGAGAGAAAGTTGAGCACCAAAGACACTCTACTTGGAGCTTGTTTTCTTCTTGGCAAAACTGGCCTTTGAGCAAGGACTACCCATGCTTTGACCGCTGACAAAATGCATGATATCTGGACAGGACAAGCAGGATACAAGAAAAAAGACTGTTAAATCCTGCCAAGACAATTCTGATAATTTTTCTGCCTTGGAAAATGGTCTGTTAGTTACTCTAGGCCTTAGCCAAAGTTGGTTGCTCCAATGTTGCAAATGAGACTTTGGGTGATTGCCCAGGTAGCCACTTGTCTCTGTCAGATTTTGCACATTTTAGAAGCTGCTTGATTGCACTTTCTGCCTACTCAAGTAATATTATCTCCCTTCTCTGATCTTCAATGAGGTTGAAGACTAGATAGTCATAGTTAATTTCCTCTCATGACATAGCCAAGTAATTTATAATATAAGACTAGACTCATTAGGATAGGATAATTATTGAAACATTTATCACATGTTTCTTGGTTGATATTGTTTTTGCTGGTTGTAATTAAATTTTTAATACTTGAAATTTGTTCCTATTGTATATAATTTCATATTAGGCTTATAACTCTCTTATTTAAACAAAAGGGGGAGGTGCTGTAGATAATCCTTCAGCCAGTAACCTTTAAGTTACCTGCCCACTTGAGGTCTCTTACACTATAAATGCCTATGTGAAACAGTGTGCCTACATCTAGGCTCACAGGTCTAGCAAGAAGTGGCTCAGGGACTTTCCCAGCAGAACAAATACCATGTACAGACTGCAAAGTCACAGTTATAACAACTGTGATTGGCAGCAAAGACTTGGAATGTTCATTTACTGAACTTACTTAGTTGAAAAGATCAGTTGGTTTGATCAGTTTTCACTTCTTCCTTCTGCTTGGTGCATCCTGCTCTGAATCAGCATACATAAATGTGGCATCTCTCCCGGTATCAGACTTAGTGCAAAAATGAACCTGAAACCTTTATAAACAAACTAGAATCATCAGTCATTAATGTAAGTGGCATAAAATTAATTATGGTGAGCATGACAGCTAATTATGAACCTGATGATAGACTCTAAGAATATGAATGAAAAAAAATGTCTTTCTGTTCATTCATTCACTCATTCATTCATTTATTTTAATCAGGGTCCTGTGTTAACCATGCTGAACTCAAAATCTTTATGAAGCAGAGGACGGCCTTGAACTTCTGCTCCTCAAACCTTGCCCTTCAGAGCACTGTCTTTATAGGCTTTTGCCACCACACTCAGTTTTACATGATGTCAGTTACTGGACCCAAGGGTTTATGTATGTAGGTGAGTAGGTGAAGACTCTGCCAAGTAAGTTGTACCCAATTCTTTCTTATCCTTTCACTAATACTGAGGATGGAGCCCAGGACCTCATGCAAAGTAAGGAATTGCTCTTCTACTGAGCCAAACCTCCCAATCCAAACCTTGACTCTCTTTCTTTCATTATTTGTTTCCAGTACTAAGAATTCCAATGAGGATCTCACACATGCTAGCCAAATGCTCTCCCATTGAGCTATATCCTTATGCTATTTGTCATTTTTTGGTATTTTAGGGCAGGGTCTTGCAAAGTTGCCTGAGCCAGATATGAAGTTGCAATCATCCTGCCCAACCCTTGTGGGCTGCTAATCAAGTCCAGCCTGTCTTTTTTAGAGGAAGGAAGCTTCACTCCCGTGGAAACCACCAAAGAGTCATCATGAGTTCCACTCTCGGTGATTCCCTATGAAGCAAACTCATCACTGAGAGCCCCCAGGCACCATCCCAGATCCTCAGGCATCCATCACATCCCAGTGATAACAACTTGTAGCTCAAGGAGGATGACCCTTGTTACATGTAAGCTTTGATCATGTCATCTGGAACCATTAGAGTAGCTCCATGTGACACAGTCTCCATGCACCATTTTTATTTGTCAGAAAGATGAGAGGACAGCACTTCAGACATGACAGTCTTGTTACAGATTTGTAGAGGTCTGTAAAACCAAGATGACTACCTATGCAAGTGGAGAAACAACACAGAGACAAAAATGTTGGGTAAAACATTTGTGCTGATGCCAGTTGTAAGCAAAGATAAACAAGTGCAACCACTCAGTACTGTGGCAGAGAGCAGACCTAAAGCCGGAATCTCCTTGGCGAACCTCACTGTTTCCATAGAACATGCATAGTGTCTTCCACTGTGGTGGTTTGAATACGAATGGACACCATAAGTCCATAAACTTAAATGCATCGTGAGTGGCACTGTTTGAAAGGATTAGGAGGTGTGGCCTTGTTGGAGGCAGTGTGTCACTGGGGGCTGACTTTGAAGTTTCAAAGGTTAAAGCCAGGACCAGTGTCTCTCTCTTTCTACAGTCTGTGCATCCAGATGTATAATTCTTAGCTCCTCTCCAGTACCATGTCTGCCTATGTGTCACCATGCTTCCTGCCATGATAATGAACTAAGCCTTTGAAACTGCAAGCCAGCACTAATTAAATACTTTCTATAGGAGTTGCTGTGGTCATGGTGTCTCTTCACAGCGATAGAACATTGACTGAGACATCCATCTTAGTCTTACAAAGGTTTTAGGCATTGAAGACACTTTGATTGGATGAAATGAGAAAAAGGAAACAAGATCCTTCATGTGTTTCTGTCTGCACATAACAAGAATCACAGGTTTGTGGAAAGTCAGAAAATGAGTTGTCATCCTCAGCAACAAGAAGAGTGAGCAAGTTGCCCTTCAGAGGGTTTGCTGTGAAGTCAACAAGCCCTGAAGGAGAATAGTCAGCATGCACCTGACTCTGGAGTCCTCCTGAAATTCCTTAGATCTGGTGAACTCACAGGAAAATTCAAGATTCCAAATTAAGTAGGCTTCCAGAAATCAGATGTGTTACTTGATTTCACATATATTAGGGGAAGATAGAACTAAATTGTAGAGTCATTTTCAAATATGAAGATAATCTGTTCCCCAATGACCTCTTAAAAAGTATTTTGTCTCATTTCTTCCAAACAGAAAGCAAGCAAGTTTAAACCACTTACACCTCAACTCCTGGTGCCCTAGAAAACCTCAAACAGCAATGTCCCAGCATTGAAAACAGCACTCGGCTCTGCTGTTATCCTCATTTCTGCTCTGCTGACTTACACCATGGGTCTCCCTGGGTTTAGACTTCTCATGTGTGTTCCTGCTCTTTGTTTCATTTAAGGACTCTTCCAGACAAGTCTTATCTCAACACCAAGATTCGACCTCAGGGCGTTGGTCTAACCCTACACATTGGTTTTTCTCTCCAACCAGTAGTCCTAACAGGAATCATTCAAATAGTTTGACAGGAAGGATTGAGTGAATACTCTCAAAGAATATTATGCTTCATAATTACACTCTTAATTGGTCTGATAAGCATGGCCTAGAAACTGTGTATAATCTGTAACTTTCTTGCATGGATTATTTCACATCCATTCACCTGCCTTTGTGCACTTCAGCAACAGTGTCCAATTTTCACCTCACTGTATTCCTTGGTACCCAGGTTTGCTCCATTGAATTTTAGTCATTTAGTCTTTCCTCTTTGGGATGCAAAGATCTCTTTCTTTAGCTTTATGGAAACTGAAGTTTCAACATATACGTTTAGGCCACACAACCACTATGGGTGTTGACAGAGGTTTCTATCCCGCCTGGTCCCGTAGCCATTCAGTCCCAAAGAAACGCACAGAGGCCTACATTAATTATAAACTGACTGGTCTATTATCTCAGGCTTCTTATTAACTCATAACTTTTATTAGCCCATAATTCTTGTGTGAGTTAGCCACGTGGCTTGGTACCTTTCGTCAGTGAGGCATTCTCATCTTGCTTCCTGTGTGTCTGGCTTCCTCTGTGACGACTGCAGACTGACTCTTTCCTCTTCCCAGAATTCTCGTGTTCTCGTAGCCCTGCCTCTACATCCTGCCTGATCGCCCTGCTTATACTTCCTGCTTGACTACTGGCCAATCAGCGTTTTACTAAAACACAAGTGGCAGGATAAAAGACCATTGTTCCACAGCACTATGGGGTGTTGCTTTCTAGGGAAATAGAAAAAAGAAATAAAAAGCAAATGAGCATCATAAAGGAAAACATTCTATTTCTTAGCCTTTAGTTTAATTCCTGCTTCATCATGAAGCAGGATGTAGCAAAAGTTAACTTCCATCATTAAAGCTACCCATCATTTTTAAAGTGTAGAAAAATTAAAATTCAAAAGTTGGTGCAATGGAAGTATGAAAGACTACGTCTTCCTGATAGACAAGCCTGTGTGTTTTAGCTGCGCATGTGTGTATAGAGACAGAGATGGTGGTGTGTGTGTGAGTGAGGGCGGATGGGATGCCAATAATATCAAACTGCTAGATAAAAACACCTCAGGTATGACTAGTTAATGAAGATTCAGCTGCAAATGAAGTTCTCCATCATCAGTGCATTTTGTACTGACATCACAGAATTTTCAAGCATAACAAGGGTTTAATTTTTAATTAAAATTATTGATGATAAAAATAATAATTAGACAATCCAGAGGTGTTTTTTCTGATGAAAATACAATTATGACAGTTTGGAAAATTTTCTCATCTATATAGCAAAACCCAAACAAGTTAATTTACCGTTATCATCTGAGATTTGTGGGTCACTATTGAAGACAAAGGTCTTTCACACAGATAAAACCCTCTATGATTCAGTATACTGGAAACCTAAGAGGAAAGTACCTCTAGTTCAAGAGTTTTGAAGCCATGGTACAGTGTTTGTGCTCCCTGGGTGGGAGGTGGGAGGAGGGATGCTGAGACCTTTGTCACTGTACATCAGAAGGTGTTAATAGATGGAAGAGACTCTGTACGAGCCACATGGTGAGGAGAAGCAGCATTACTGTAGGATTAGAATCATCACATTCAGACACAACTAGAAAGAACCCACACTCAGGGTGGTTACAGTTGGGAGAACATTAGATCTCAGTATGAAAAATGTAGCCAGAGAGGGCAATGTGTGAATTAATCATGACCTTCAGAGACCAATTACATACAACTCCACGACCTGCAAGAATTTTTCCCTGGAGAAGAACAACTTCAGTCACCTTCAAAGTAAAACACAACCCCCCTCTGTTCCTGATGCTAAAAGCTCTTTGCCTTGAATGGCTCAGCAAGTCACTGAACACCTGCAGAAGCCCAGGGAGCTGAAGGAGCATCACTCTGCATGTAAAGGGAGGATGGGAAGTGGAAGTGCAGACTAAATTATCGTTGGAATGATAATTTCCATCTGAAGTGGAGTATCTGGTTTACTGGGAACTTTCATCTTCATTGCAAAATGATGATTTTAGGCTTGTGGTCTCAGGTCACATGGAGAACATGCTGGTAGAAATAAGGAAGTAAACTGTAGAGAAATGTTCAGAAGTGAGAATGTGTCTGTTGCATAAATCCATGCATGCACAGGCTGTCTTCACAGGAACCAGAGAGTCCAAGGTTCACCCAGACTCAGCTCAGCCAGGCAGGAGCCCCCTCATTTCCCCAGAGCCCTCCTGCTCCCACTCCTGGCCTCCCTGGTGATGTGCAGCTGTGCCCTGTTGGGTCTGGGCTGTGAGCTGCCTCAGACCTCTCCCAAGCTCAGCAGGAAGACATCTGTGCTCCTGGGCCAAATGAGAAGTCTCCTCTTCCTCTTGCAGGAGTGATAGAAGTGACTTCCAATTCCAGAGGAAAATGGTGGGTGGCACCCAGTTCCAGAGAGTTCAGGCCATGTCTTTCCTCCAGCTGAGGCTCCAGCAGATCCCATCCTCCAACTCTTCCTCACAGGCAGCTCCTTTGATTCCTGGACTAAAGCCACCCTGGACAAACTCCATGCTGAACTCCTTGGGCAACTGGAGGACCTGCAGTGTGTTTGGTGGAAGTGATGGGAAGAGGAAGGTCTGACCTATAAATGCCCCTGAGAGACTTCAGAGGAATCCATTTTTACCTGAAGGAGAAGAAATACAGTTACTGTGCCTAGGAGATTGTCAGGGTGGAAATCACTCTGCTGATTTCCTTCTCTGGAAGAAGACTGTTGCAAAGACGAACCTGGGGTCTTTTCTTGGGTACTCTGACACCTCAGACTTGAACATCTAACTGTATTATTCCAAGTAACTCCTATTTATACTTTGGTCATATTTGATTTTTATGAATTTAGGAAATACTTTAATAATGTTAAACACACTCATATGAGACATATCTTCATATCCAGGGACAGTAATTCCTCAGAAATTATTTACTGATCATCTGTTTATTCATCTATCATCAATTTATTTATTTCCACAACTTTTTTCGTGTGTTGTGTTTTAAGATTTAAACATTTCCATGTAATAGCAAACGTATTATCACATTTCTCAACATGTATAAGAACTTACTTTTTATGCTATATACCTAGCATTTTGTTTATTTAATCCAGGTAGTTAAAACTTCATATATTATGGTCTAGTGAAAGCAAAATCAAAACTTATTCTGTGAACCAAAATAGCAAAGAATGTTGAGATTTACTATTGTTTCTTATGTGAATTAAGTATATAACCGTTTGTGGGGATGATTTCAAGAAATAAAAGTGGACCAGCAAACTGCTCTTGCTGTTTGGACGTCTCAGTGTTAAGGGAAAGAGACAAAAATGTATTCATGTTCTTTCAGTTATGATAAATGATATAGAGAGAAGAAAAGGAGGCCAATGGTCTCCTAGCAGATGGCCTAGGTGATGATAATGCCGAATTAAAGAGCCAACTAGATTTCCTTTCTAAGTTGCTTTGGAGAAAATAAACTGTACTTCCAAAAATTAAAGATACATGCCCAATAAAATTCCTGGGAACTAACTGTAAAGAAATATTCCAAGGCAGCACCGTAAAACATAGGAGGATACACAAACGTGGGAGACAAAGCTAGGGAGTAATACCCAGGGTGAGTAAAATATTTGTTGAAGAAACAAAGATTATGTTGTTGAGAAGTCTGCCATCTGCCTAATGGGCTTCCCTCGAATGCCTCGATGTCTCTTCTTTTGACTGTTTATTTTTAATTTCCTTTGTTCAAATTTATTCAGGGGTTTGAGAAATCATGCATGAACTTAGATGCCCTTATTATTTCAAACATGAAGAAAATACCCTTTGATTGACTTCCCTTTCTGTCTTTTCTCTTGGTCTTCTGGAATATACATAATTTGAATATTTGTTCAGGTAATGATCTCCCTTATCTCTTCAGGTTAGAAATTCTTCTGTATTTTCCTTTGTCTCATCTGTTACTAAGGCCCTTGACTAGACACTGTTTGACTCAAGGAGTTCTTTAACTGCAGTATTTCTATTTTAGCCTTCATTTCTTCAACAAATATTTTATTTACCCTGCGTATTGCTTCCCTAACTTTGTCTTCCATGTTTGTGTATTCTCCTATATCTTATGGTGTTGCATTAGAATATTTCTTTGCAATTCTTTTTCAAGAACTCAACAACATCAACAACAGCCAAGATCAGGTTATGGGCCAGCCTATAGAGCATTTTCTAAATTGATTGTGGGAGTGTCTAGCCCATTGTGGGTTGTGTCATCCCTGGACTGGTGGTCCTGGGTTCTATAAGAAAGCAGGCTGAGCAGGCCATGGGGAGCAAGCCAGTAAGCAGCACCCCTCCATGGCTTCTGCATCAGCTCCTGCCTCCATGTTTGAGTTCCTGTCCTGGCTTCTTCAGTAATGGACTACAATGTGGAAGTGTAAGCCCAATGAACCCTCTCCTTCCCAAGGTGCTTTTTGGTCATGGTGTTTCATCACAGCAATAGAAATTCCAACTAAGACAGCACCCAAAAGCTAGTCTTAGAAACAGAGAAATAAAAGTTTCTAAGACAAACATGAGCTAACAGAATTCATCGACAATCAGTCTTAAATTTTGTTTTCTTTTGCTTTCTAATATACAGCCCTGGCTGTCCTGGGACTTGTTATGTAGCCAGGCTGGCTTCTAACTCACAGAGAGAGATTGTTCCAAGTGCTGGGATAAAGGTCTGCACCACCACCCCGAACCTAAAATAAGTTCTTAATGGATTTATCCACCTGGTAGTAACAAGGATGGCAGCTACCATCATGAAAACACTCAACGAAGTAAAAGAATATTTATCAAGAGACACGCAAATGAAAAAGAAAACATATTTATCGCTTTAGAAAACCACAAGCGTGCAACTATAAATTCTAAGGGTGAAGAAAGGGAAGGCATGATTTGTGAACCACTGTCCCACAAACAATCATGGATCAGGTAATGCCATTTGTTGAGCCAAGACCTCAACAAGATCCACCCCACCTGGTAGAAAAAAAGGAGATTGCCAGGGCCACAGCAATAGAGTTTTCTATCATGGGATGCATTGGCTTCTGTGTGAAACAGATCCATGTCCCAATAAATAGCACTGATACGGTGGCTGAATAGTTTCTCACCTTGGCAACTAGAGGTTTTCGTTAAGGAAAAATCTGCCTACGTGTTTTGTGGTTTTCTTTTCTTTCCCCCTTCTAACATGTTTTCTACTTTTAAGTTAAAATAATTTTCAAAAAAAATCCATAAAAATATTTAAAATGTAGGCGTTAATCCTCACTTATGAATAACAACCTTCAAAACAAGTGTGTTGAATCCTCCAAGTAGAAGGTAAAGAGCTGAGTGGATGAATTAAAAACCACGTGCTGCCTAGGTGGCTCAGCTGGGGAAGTGTTTGCCACACAACTGCAAATACCCATGTCTGACACCGGCAATTATGAAAGTTGGGCACTGGAGGTCGCTGATGGTCATCCCAGCACCTGGTCACTTCAGATCCTGGTGATTTTCTAACCAGGCTGTCTAGCCAAACCGGCAAGGCCCTTAAGCTGAAAAAAGGAGGGTGGAGGATGTGTTTAAGGAAGATGTCTGACATCAACCTTCACATGCACCCATATAAACTGCACATGAGCCCCTGATGCTACCTGTCTTTTAATTCTTTCTTTAACTGTTATTGAACCAGATCAAGATGGTAGCCCCTAAATGGCAACACTTCTTCTTTTCAGGCATTCGAGCATCAAAAGATGATTTGCCTTTGAGGGAGGAGGCAGAGAACCAATGCCTGAACTCTCATGTAAGGATCTCCTAGCTCTCCTTCACTCCATCTGCCAGGGAGTGTTAATAGCTCCATTACCACAGCTGGCCACCTCTGTATTACTCTGCCCTAGTGCATGGCTGTCAGGAGCAAAGCCCAAGATGGCACCATGTTGAGTTCTGAAGAGAAAGCAACCACACAAGGGGCCAGCCTCACTTAGAGTAGCCAGCCAGTCAACAGACTAGATTGCTTACATAGTCTACATACCATCCCTCTCGCCTCTCTTCTTCTCTTCTCTCCTCTTCCCTCCCTACTCTTCCCTGTTTTATTTTCTTCTCCAGAAGAATGCAGGCTGGCTTGGTTTGCTGCAGGATGTTCAGCCTCTTCAGGGCTAGGCTGCATCGTAAGAATACATACCTTCCTCTCTCCTTTTGCAGTAGGACTTCATCGAGACCACCTCATCTCCTCCTTTACCACCACTGTTATGGAAATTCCAACCAGGCAGACTCGAGCTGGCACTTGGAGAAAGGGGGAAACTCAAGGAGGAACCCAGCCATGCTTTGTAAAGGTCCCGCAGTCCCCAACAGTCCCTCACAGCTTTGACAGGTTAGGCAACAGTGGGACCATCTCAATGTACTCTCATGCCCACCAAAAGAATTGTTTCTTTTTAAACCACAGTTAGATAGATGTTTGCAGGAACAAGAAGCTGGAGGTAGTAATTAAAACTTACAAACATTTGGAGATAGCAATAAAAAAACATTCTTTTCTTAGAAAACAGTATCTGTAGTGTGACCTTCGACCACATAGCTGTGATAATCATTCCTCAAGGCAGTTTCTTGCTTTGTTGTCTGAAGATAAGGAGCGAGGGTTTAACTTTAACTTATTCTGTCTTTTACTTAATTCTACAGTTTCTAGGTAAGGATTGCTACAGAGCAGTAATATGATTTTTGTTACGTGTACGTATAAGGAATGTGTAATATACACATACACATATGTATACATTTTCCCCACACTATGATTCCCTATTCTATATATATTTTCTTCACCTTTTTTTCTGCCAACGCAGTACTAGTCAGTAGTATTACTTTGTGTTTTTGATTGTTTACTGTTGCTCTCATTTCCTTTCCATTCCTGTCTAAAGTAACTGGTATATGTACACACTATTATCAGTGTGCCTTTGCTTCCTTCAACTGCCAGTGTTTTAGAGGTGGTTACACTTTGATTTTACTATTGATTTTTTTTCTTGCTGTGGGCTTACCCTTGGATATTGGTTGTTTGTTTTTTTTTTTCCTCTGGTGGCAGAGAGTACTAGGTATCTGTCCTTGGGTCCCAACTGTAAGAACGTAGTACTAAGATATAACTGAAGCTTCTCGGGAGTTCCTCTCACAGCCATGGCTGGGATGCTGTGAAGCCCACGCTGCTAGCAGGACTAGCCCAAGCCACATCTCACATGGGGAGCGAGTGTACACCCGAGAGCACTGCATCCTGCTCCCCATTCCCTTCGTTGCCTCCTGTGTGGAAATCAGAGAGCTCGGCTCCTGCTATGACTCTCTCCTAACCCTAAAAAGACGTGAGAAGAGGCTCCTAGCTTTGCCCATTGGGCCCTGATTCCCTTCAGAGATCCCATAATGCTTTCGTTGGCGCCGGGCCTTGACCTAGTTTGCGTCTGTGATCCAGCTTTGGCCAAAGCAACATGGGGGATGATGGTGGGGGGAGCTATTCCATCATAAACGGAAGTCAGGACAGGACTCATGGAGGGACGCCATGAAGCCTGTCAGGTCAGACACACTGAATCTTTCCAAGTAAGCCACGACTCGTGGTGACACACAGATTATTAGAAATGGGTTAAATGAATATGTGAGAGTTAGCCAATAAGAGGCTAGAACTAATGGGCCAGGCAGTAATTAAATGAATACAGTTTCTGTGTAATTATTTCGGGTATAAGCTAACCAGGTGCCGGGAAGGCAGCCCGCGCGCCTCTTACTACAAGGCACTATGAGCTGGGCCCTCCCACAACAAGAAAATCCTCTATAGTCTTGGCCACTCACCAATCTGATGGAGGTTGGCTGACAATTCCTCAGTTGAGGAATCTCCTTGGAGCTTCTGGCATGCTGCTGCCTGCCTGTCTGTCCATCTATGTCTTCTAATAAACTCTTTAGTCCCCAGTGTCTTCTTGAACTACCCATCTCACACCCAAACCTAATACAAGCAACCTGTGTGGAAGAAGACAATGTCGTCTCCCCACAACAACCTAGAGCAAACACTCGATTCTGAGAGAATTAAAGCGGTTTAAAAGAAACGAGTAAATGAATAACTTTAAAATGAATAATCAAATAGGCTAACACTCTTCGTAGCATACAGACCACATTCTGCTCAGGTCACAGTACCTGCAGCCCCTCTCCTCCTCTTCCCAGCCCTGATAGGACCCTGCTGACAGTACTGTCTATGAATTTCTAGCTAACAGGTTTCCAAGTGCCTAGTGTCTCCCTGGGGGACATGAATTTGCAGGCAAAGTGGTACTGGTGGCCACACATCCTGCTAACGACCCACTTGCCAGCTGCCATGGTGGGAGAGGCAGAGAGCCTAGCTGTTTGCTCTGCTGTGAACCACCCCCACCCCACCCCCACCCCCGCCTCCTCAGAAAGCAGTAAGGACACAGACTCTGTCACATGGGCCAGAATCCCTTTCCCATGCTTTCTGTCTCTGGTGCTGGGGCTTGCGTTCTTCTCAGAGCCTAGGACAAGCTATTGTTTGTTGTACATGTGTCTGTGGCATTAATAACTCTCCTAATAAACTTCTGACCCCCAACAGTTCATTTCAGACCCCCTTGAACACCACAGCCAGGCCTGATGTAGTCTCCAAAATCAAACAAAGCAAAAGAGACAAACAGTGGAGTTGACCCAGGTCTTTGTCATCTCAGCTGCTGCTCTACCAAGCCCACGCCACATCCTCTCTCTGTGGTAAACCCCATAGCTGTTTCAGTTTCTCACTTCCTTTAATGATAAGCCTGTATCTCATCTCAACTCTCTCTAAAGCATTGACTTTGTATACCGGACCTTTTTATCTCTGTTCAAAGAGTCCCAGGTGGGGCTCCGGAGATGAACAAGCTAATGGTTTAAATTATTTAGACTAGTGGATGGACATATTTAGCTTACACTAAGTTCCTCCACTTTCATTTTTAAAAATATTTCATTTCATCACTGTTTTCCAGGTTAGGAGTAGATTATCATGGGAACTTCTAAGCTTCTTGGCAAGGCCGTGTTTTCACTGCCTGAGTTAGTCACTAGGTGGAGTTCTCAGGGGAGGCATTAGCCTGCCTAACTATGACCGGGTTCCTGCGTGTCAGTTGGTTTGGCTCCTTCCTTCAGCAAAACCTATCCCATCTGGTTCAAACTGAATTCCAGGCTGAGGGCTGGTCACTGAGTCAGAGGCGGCTCCAGGTGGCCCTCTCAGAAACAGCCACCTTAGCACCTTTGTGCTGTTCCCCACCACCCACAGCAGAGGTTGTTTATAATGCTGTGCCGCTTACTTCAGGGGAAAGTCACTTCCCCGTTTCATTTTCCTGACATTTGGACATAAATTTGTTTTCTCCTTGCCCACAATCTACTAGAGGTTTTCTTTCTATGAAAGCAGAAAAAAAAGTCTTGAAAATTATAAAGGAAAATGGCCCAACCCCTTGCCTCTTGTTCACTCCCTTTAGCCTGCATTAACCTCAGGATGACACAGGAACTATTACAAGAGTAATATGACCCGCTTTACCAAAGGGCCACTGTGGGAAAATAATTCACAAAGCTATTTTGTTACTGTTATTTAAATTTAAATTGGAAAAAAAGAGACACGAATAAAGGAAAGAGTCATTCTTGCTTTCATCTATTCAATCATTCATTCATGCTTGTTTTTTTCCTGTTAGTCTTGGTGCCCTTTATAGTTACAATGAGTTACAGATAGACATAGCGAAGAGAACCAATGGTCTGGAACTAATGAACAACTAAAGACCCCTAGTTTCTCTAACAGAAACTAAGTCTTAAAAAGGGATGTTTTGAAACTTCTTGGAACTTGTGTTTCCAGCATTTTAATTTACTTACCAATCACAGTCAGATACAAACTAGCCAGAGTCAAGTTTAATCCAGTGATTTTTCAACCAAATAAATCTCAAACTTACTAATCACAACAACTGATTATATGAGGACAAGATACTTTAAAATTCTTTGTGTGTGTAAAGCCTGCTACACCTTATCCTACACCAATACACTTTTTTATATAAACTTCTAATGAGAGACATTGTCACCTACTTGCCCAGTTCACAAACTAAAGTGATGAGATTATTCAGTCATTACTAAAAGAATCCAATCACAAAAGCTATGCGTGGCAAAGCAAAAATTGGTTATTGAATGCAGAAACTGTAAAGGGGTGGTTCCTTTACCTACCCATTTAAAAATGTTCACTGTCAATCTGAAGGCTGTTGACATCTTTGACAGCCAGATGTCAAAGATGAGGAGAAGGTTACCAGGAGGGCCATACTCCTCCAGGCAAACTTTATAGGTTGGAGATAAAGATCTAGAGATTGTTCTTTTTTCCAACAAAGAAACAAGTCCTTTTCAGTAAAGCTGAGGGAATTGCTAGATGTAATAAGCACCTTGGGGAAGGGACTGGGATTGTAAGCCCCAGTCTCTGGCCTTCATCTTTGGAGGTCCTGTCCCTGTGTCTGTCCCTGTGTCTGCCAAGTCTTGATGAGCCCACCAAAATCTTGACCATTCCCCAGTCTATTTAAACTGCTTCCCCTGAAAGTTCCCAGATGGTCTCTTTCCTCTCCTCCTGGTGGCCGCCTCCCAGTTCTGCCTCAGGGCCACCCGAGAGTGCAGGAATCCCATTAAACCTGGATATTTTTTAATTTGGCTTGTTGTGATTTGGCTTGATTGGGATTCTTGCGTCAACAGAGAGCTCGCGTTAGGAAAAATTCCTAACATCTGACTGTGGGAGTAGACTCTCAACAACCACAAGCATCTGAAAAGGGATGTGGGTTGGTTCTAGGATTATTGGGACAGGAGGAATAGCATAGGAGACCCCAGGAAGATAATGGTAGCCAGAGGGTGATGTATTAATCCCAGCCTTGTGGCTCCCTTAAACCACAGCCACCAGCGATGTGTGTTCTCCAGTAGCCAGCAGGCTCTGCTGTGAACAAAGCAGTGAACAAAATTTCCATTCTAAGGAGTGTTCTTGACACGGATGGTATGTTAAATTCCTACACATTTGGGATGCTGAGGTGAGAGGATTCCTGCAAGTTCGAGGCCAACTGGAGATGCTGAGTGAGATCTTGATTTAAAACAAAACAAAACAAACAAACAAAACCACTCAACAACAACAGTATAAATCTCCAAACAAATGCAGAAACCCGTAAGGTGAGAATTTCTATGTAAAAATGGAGGTGAGAATAAGGACCCAAAAGTTGTCATAGCACAAGACTCACGTGGAATAAAGGCGGTTTGGTGTGTGAAAGTGTACTTGAGATCACACGCACTGGCCTCAAGCTCAGTACACTGCTCATTGACGGATACCCAGGTGAACTAACATAACGGAAATTTACTGGGAATATTAACTTAAATCCTGAATGGATGTCATTGTCAGCCATATGAAAAAAAATCACAAATGAAAGCAAAATTTAGAAAATGTTTAGGAAATGCAAGTTCTGTGTTTCCTGTTTAAGAGCCATTATGCACAGGGTGTCTTAACAGAACAGAATCCTAAGTTTACCCGCTGCAACACACACACAGACCTACCTCCTGACACTCAACCAGGCCAGCAGCATCCTTTCCCCAGGGCCCTCCTGCTCCCTCTCCTGGCAGCCCTGGTGAGGTGCAGCTATGCCCTGTTAGCTGTGGCCTGCCTCAGAACTCAAGTATGCTGAATCAGAAGACATTTGTGCTCCTACGCTAAAAGACAATTTCCCCTTACTAGTGTCGGAAAGAAAGGACTTCCGATCCCTCAAACTGTGAGTGACAGCTAGATTCAGAAGTCCCATGGTGGAAGGAATGAACAAACTCCTGCATATTGCCTTCCGACTGCCATATGTGTGCCACGATACATGAGTTCACACACTTACATAAACAAAGAAACGTAACAAAAATTAAGAATGAAGGGTGGGGCTCCTGGAGGAAAAAGTGCGTTAACGTCTCCTGCATGTTATTTTTCTGCCTTTTCTATATGTGCTCTGTACTGAGTTGTCTACAAGCTGAGGCGTTTCAGCAAACTGAAACGTCTGTCTGCTCAGTGTCACAGGCGGCTCCGCTTATTAGAAAATGCCCGTCTCGATCTGGAACTGCGTTGCCTGGCACAAGACCTGGGAAAAGGACAGCACGCCATTCCTCTGCCAGAGTGATCTACGTGGTGCGCACGTCTCGGCGTGGGGGCTCTCCCACGGCGCGGACAAATGCACACCGCTGGTCCTGGCGCCACACGCGAACCTTTCCCCTCCACCAGCTCTCCTCCCGACTGAATCCACTTATTCCCCTGCCGCAGTGTTTCCCCGCCTCCGCGTCCAGCCCAGCCGCGCAGGCGGTTGGCTTCCCTTGTGATTCTGACTTCGAGTTTCTATGAAGAGTGACAAGACCCAGGAAGAAAGCGAAGGCGTCACGGAGCCGTGGTGAGCAGGTTTGTGCTTCTTTGTGCTTATGTGCCTCGGGAGCAATATTCTGGGAGCCGGAGGAAAGCCCCCACTCCAGTGACGTCATCGAAGCTGAACGCGAAAGGAAACCGCGCTTTCCCTGAGCCGGTTAGTGAGCAGTGCGTGGGACCTCGCCCCCTGGTGGCTCCTCTTATCCATGTCTGATGAGGCCTCACAAGCAGCTGTCAGTCTGGCTCCAAAAGGCACAAGAGGTCCTTTCTTTACACAAAACTGACCCAGTGGTGGAATATCACCGTTCTTGGACATTATATTGTTGCAGAAAAGATCAAGTCTCCAGCTTCGGGCAGCATAGATTTTCTTTGGGCAATGAGCATCTGTAGGGAGAAAGGAAAGACGCCACACAGTATCCATGCTGTGAGGCAGACCCGGAGGGATTGGGGTGGGGGCAACTGCAGAGGGGGGAAGACTCAGGTTTGACTGAGTAAATAAACTTTTCTTAAATATCATATCCCATATGATTTTTATATACTAAAAATACACCCCTTGCTATGGTACATGCTGGCAGCTCTTCCATATAGTTAAACAGAAAGTGCAGACACATTTTTAAGAATTATCAGACAATTCTAATATAGCAGAATGATAGCCAGTGATGCCTTTGCATTGATGTGTGTGGGTGTTAGTGGAATTTGGGAGGTTGAACTATAGTATGCACAGTTTGGGTTTTGAAATTTTTCAACCAGGATTGGGGATTAGAACATATATAAATATTATATATGAAATACAAGTTCTTTGTGTATGTAATAAAGAACTTCATGTATATTAATTTGTCTAATACGTAATTTATTTATATTGTTTATCTTAGTTCTAATATACAAGTTTTTTATGTATATTAGTTTTCTTAAGTTCTGCTATAAAAGTTAAATGTACATGGGTGTTATCTACAATACTTAAGAATTAAACTCTGATGGTACCTATGTTGCTGTTAGAAGGGTTCAGGAGTATCCGTGCATCACTCCTGTTTAACGCATACCTGTTACATAGTAATGTGTTGGTTTTTGTCAACTCAGTACAATCTAGAGTGACCTGGGAAGACTGAACCTCAACTGAGGAATTGACTTCCTTCAGGTTGCCCTGTGGGCGTGTCTGTTAAGCATTTTCTTAAATGCTAAATGATGCAGAAGAGCCCAGACCATGATGGGCAGTGTCATCCCTAGGAAGGTGGGCCTGGGCTGTATAGGAAATGTAGTTAAGTGTGAGCCTGGGAGCAAACCAGTAAGCAGCATTTCTGCTTCAGTTCCTACCTCCGTGTTCCTGTCTTGAGTTCCTGCCTTGGTTTCCCTTGGTGATGAACTGCAACCTATAAGCCAAAGAAACCCTTTCTTCCTCCAAATTTCTCTTGGTTCCTGTTTCAACACAGTAACAGAGAAGGTAACTAGAACAAAGTATCTTTTCCGTGCACTCCCCAAATGGAAGATCATAATATTTGAAAGGTATAATAGAACATTGTATGTATATATATGTTTATATTGTATAAATATATATATGAATATATATATTCATATCTTGTGTGTTTATGCACACACAACATATGAAATACACATGTAGGTATGATCTTACTGACTTTGGTTCAACTTCACATTTCTAATGTGAAAAGGTTTTCCTGGCTGGTTCTGTATTGTCCCGTTGATCAGCACATCTCTGTAGCTGTATCACTCGCAATCCTCAAAAGTTCAGCTGAAGTACAAGAAAGGTTGGAGTGGGAGTCAGTGCACAGTACCTCCTCCTGGCGCAGGTTCTGCTAGAGTTCTGGAGTTTACCTACCTCGCTCACACGCTATTTGTTGAGAAAGAAGGTGAGGAGAGACTCGGACCTCTGCTATAAAGTGGTTGCAAGGATTGCTATGCTGTTACAGCTGAAGGCAGCTGCATGTGACTGGTTGCAGCTAGCCCGTTTTCAGGCGATGACACCCTGGGCCAACTGGCAGAGCCACATACAGGACCCAACAGGCATAGAAAACTAGATGGCAGAGTTGCTGCGCTAACTTGTATCTATACACAACACACACATGTGCATGCATGCACACATGCATGTGCGTATGCACACACACATAGAGGAGCTCACTGCACTGTGCTTTGCACTTTGAAATTAGAATTCTTCTAGGGGCAAACTACACCAGATTCTTGCTACCCATTTTCTCAGTAAGTGAAAGAGAGTTAAAGAGGCAGAAGCATGTCAGAACCTGAAACTTAAAAAAGTGGGCAAGTTCAGTAGGGCATGGTAGCCCACACCCTCAATCCCACCACTCAGGACGTAGGTAGAAGCAGGTGTATTTCTGAGAGTAGGAGGCCTTGTCTACATGACAAAGTTCAAGGCCAGCCAGGGCTACAGACTTTGTCTCAAAAGAAAGAATGGGGGGGCAGAAATGTGGTAAACATAGATATAGTGGGTATTAGATCATGGTCTGCCCCCAAGATGTAGTCACTCTAAGGGAACAGATCTTATAGCCTGAAAAAATTAGGCCTTACTACCCTATAGTTCTCTCTGGGGCAGAGAGCTAAGAATCCATCTTTGCTGTGGTTTAAAAGTGACTAATTTTGGAGCCTGGTTCCTCCATGTTCCTCGTTATGTATGCTATGTTGGACAAACTAGCATGGCATGAAATGTCTCCCACATCCCTCAAAAGGACATAAAAGTCGGATATTTTCCATTGTGGAATTTTGCTGGAGGGTCCTCTGGGCTTCTCTCTCCCTTCTGTCCTCCACCCCTCACCCCATCATTCCTCTCATTAGCTCTCTTTTTCTTACTGTTAGACTTTAAGTGGTCCCTCTTAATGAAGCTCTCGCCTTTCCCTTTAAGCCTCCACCATGCTTGGTTCTAACATATAATGTACTGTTCTCCCACATCAGTGCCAGGTCATGGCCTTTGGGGCCATTCTAAGAAACCCCACCAGTGAAGGGTAATTATATATTAGATCCTAAAACTATCATTGATTTTGTTTTGTGTTTGCCATCTACTACTGACCATGGGACCTGTCTTTAAGTATGAATTGTACACCTGTTGAGACTCCATTGTAGACTGGTGTGGGACCATGGTCTGTATTCTGTCAATTATATTTTAAATAAACGCTGATTGGTCAGTAGCCAGGCGGGAAGTATAGGCGGGACAACCAGACAGGAAGTAGGGGCGGGTCAAGGAGAACAGGAGAATTCTGGGAAGAGGAAAGCCCATTCCTCTGCAGTCCCGGTCCAAACACAGAAGAAGCAAGATGTGACTGCCTTGCTGAAAAAGGTACCAAGCCATGTGGCTAACATATAATAGAATAATGGGCTAATACAAGTTATAAGAGTTAATACAAAGCCTGAGCTAATGGGCCTATCAGTGTATAGTTAAAAAAAAAAAAAGAAAGCAAACTGAGGGGGGCTGGAGACATGGCTTGCTGATCTTGCAGAGGACCTGGGCTTTATTCCCAGAACCTATGTGGCAGCTCATAACTGTGAGGAGAGTTGATTCCCTCTTTCCTCTTCTGACGTCTGAAAAGTGCTAGGTATACATGTGGTGATATGTACATACAGGCAAAACACTTACATATAAAATAAATAGAGGTAAATCTTTTACTAAAGGAAGCAAACAAGCAAGCAAGCAGGCTGAGCAAGCCATGGACAGCAAGTAAGCAGCATTCCTTCATGGTCTCTGCTTCAGTTCCTGCCTCCAGGTTCCTGCCCTGACTTCCTCTTCATAATGCTGTGTCCTGCAAGATGAAACACACTCTTTTCTTATTAAGTTGCTGTTAGTCGGTGTTTTAAAACCGAATTAGGACACTTGATTAAAAAGATAAAGCAGATGAGTCATCAGTGATTACAACCTACCTTTTAAGCCCTCTTGCCCACATCACCCAAGCAGTTGGCTAGTTCTTGACTGATACAAATCAAAGAATAAGCTTCTACTTTAATGGTAGCAGATCTGAGGGCACAGACCAGTAGAGAGTTGGGCAGGCTTTTATTGATGCATGCTAGCAATGGGGACTGTGTGCACAGATAAAACAAAACCAGGTATCTGAGGAGCTTCACCCACTCCACAACCATCCTCTCTGACACTGCTTGTTGCCTAAACCGGATCCTCTAGTTACAGCCTTAGCAAACAGAAGAAAACGTGCAGGACAGCTGCGGTCCAGAAGGCACCATTAAATAACACACACGTTTACAGCTACAGCCATCCTAGGAGAAGGGAGAAGTGGCCA